>ML838097.1:9848-20207 GCA_009831015.1 Picea engelmannii | reverse complement strand
ACCTGGTTTTAATGGCGCTGAAACACAAACAATACATGATTACAGTGATCCCACTTCTAGACCATGTCTACATATGATCCCTTCATGATTCAACCCTTTTTGTTTTGAATTTGCAATTGCGCTGCACGTATCCCCTGTTCTGTGCAACTATCACGTCACCGGAGGTCCTTCTGACATCATCTGTGGGTTATTCAGCCTGCACTCGTCGAAAAATCTCGACAGGGGGAGGACGGGATGGGACGGGCCGGGTGTCGTGAAATGATAAGATAATAAAACAAAATTTAATTTAATTTAACTTAGATGAAACAAAATTGGTAATTATTTCTTCAAATTAAATAAATAAAATAAATGGCACTTAACTAAAAAATTATCGTATAAAGAAAGGGTTTATATTTAAATATATTGAACATTTATGAGTTCGAAATGTTCGATATACATCTCTCTTCCCTATGATATCAAAAGGGAACTTTTTTTTCCCGCTCAAAAATTAAATTAAATAATTTTCTTTTTACATTAAATTAAATAATTTTCTTTTTACATGTACAACGAGTCACTAAGATCGATCTACCCGCACAGAAAACCGCATAACAATAATGCCGATCAAAAACTTGTCCTCTCAACTTTCCTAATAAGCCTACCACCTTGCTTGCTTCAACCAAAAAAACTGAAATTTGACTAGAGTCTTTACATAACATATAAATGGATCGATACTTCCCCCCTTAGGGTCTAGTAACTCATAACCCAGAAGGGAACAAAAACTTAGAAAAGGTCCAAATGGAGAAAAGGCTTCTCATTTTTCCCATCCCAAGTTAAAAAAAAAAATAAGTCTTCCTTTTGGAGAAAAAAGCGTCCGCTTAGATAATTTGTCCGCCTCTTCATTGAAATCCCTGTAAATGTGATGGAAGTTAATATTTTGGAAGGTTTCCTTCAATTCTTGAATTATGGTCTTCCACCCTTGAATATTAGTAGCTTGAAGGCTGTCATTTGTCTTGAGCCAATCAATGATCACTTTGGAATCCCCCAACATCTGAAGTCGTTGAATTTTTAGGTGCCTTGCGATCATGAGTGTGGCCCACGCCCCCATTAATTCAGCTTTGGTATTAGTCCTTTCGCCACAATTGATAAACCAACTGTAGTCTATAGAATTAGAGCACCTCGGTGTACCTCCTGCCCCACATAAAGAACCCGTTGTTGACGCCGCCCCATCAAAAAAAGCCACAGTGTAACCAGGGATTCTAAAGAAAGTTTTCTTTCTTAATAATAGTGGCTTGTTATCTCTTTGTTTTTTCCTGAGCACTCCAATGGTTTTCCTTGCAACTGTAATCGCCGAAGGCACCTTCCCTTCAAACAATGCCTGATTACGTTCCTTCCATACGTACCAACTCATGATTAGAGAGAGAATTTTGGACCTTTCCTTGTTCGAGAGCCATATCTCCAAGCACTCATCAATGGTTTGTCCATACCATACACAATCAGACTTAAGAATTTGCGCTATGATTACCCAAACATTCTTTGTAAATATGCATTGAATGCGCAGGTGGGGGGTATCCTCTGTGCTTGCTCTGCACAGGAAGCAAATTCCGGGCCCTATCCATCATTTCTTCAACAATGAATCCCAGGTTAGTATCCTATTTTCTAATGCCAACAAAAAAAATAGAGTTATTTTCAGCTGATCGCACCACTTCTAGAAGTTTAATCTCCAACCGCTCCAAATCGGTAAGTTCTGAGTGGTAAGGATAGCATTGTCGCAGTTTTCAACCGTGATTTCCCCGGAGCAGTCTCCTCCCGTCCATATGAGCTCATCCAGTTGATTATCCACGAGTCTGATACCCGCTCCATGCAGATTTTTGATGTATAACGTCCACTAAACTACGAGGTCTCCTGCCAACCCCAAATCATCACTCGTCCACCAATTCTCTGCAGAGAAAAAAGACTCCTGCGTTAACTTTACATGAGCAAGTGTTGTAAATGTCTTTGCCTTAGTGCCACAGTAAGTTCAATGCTGAGCAAAGAATCAATACCCAATTCAAGGATTCTGTCACGCCTGATATTGATCAAATGTCCATCTCCTGGGTACCAAGTAAGCCAGTTAATGATAAACGACAGCGAGCGCAGAAATCTTATCCATATCCTAGAAGATGAACCACAATTGTGGCTCGGTCTTCTGATCCAATCGATAAGGGTGTAATTCTGAAGGTACTTGTCCCTAATCACCAGGTGCCAGAGACTCTCCTGTGTTAATACACACCAAAGAGTGTCTGTATTCAATGCCAAATTGAAATGTCTGAGATTCCGAATACCCCAACCCCCATTCTTCTTGGGTTTAGACAGAATCTCCCAACGACAGAGGTGATATTTTTTTCATGTCCTGCTATCCATTCCATAAAAAAGAAAACATCAGCTTCCTAACTTTAGTTAATATCGACCGAGGTAAAGCTTCCATAGACATCCAGAATACTGTTTGGCCTTCCAACACTGATTTTACCAAGATGTATCTCCCACCCAATGAGAGCCACTTGTCGCACCAAAGGTCAATTTTATTAGTAAATTTTTTAATAAGCCAACTCTAGTCTGTTGCGCGTTGTGCTCCGATCTTCAAAGTATATCCCAAGTACTGGAAACCAATAGAGAGGTCATTGAAAGAAAAGGGGAGGAAAGATTTGTATTGTCTCAACTCTGACTCCGAGAGTCTCGTAAAATGGAAAGTAGACTTTGTAAGGTTCACCTCAAGACTGGAAGCTCTACAGAAGAAACTAATCAGTTTGTCGATCTCTCACCAATCTGAGAGGCTTGGACATAATGAGGACATCGTCTACAAATAGTAGATGCATGATTTTTGTCAATCTAGTCACCTTTATCCCTGATATATCTCCAAACTCCATATTGTTCTTCAATAATAAGCTGAGTCCCTCCATAACTAAGATGAACAGGAGGGGTGAAAGAGGACATCCCTGCCTAACCCACCTCCCGCTTCTAAAAAAATATGTGGCTTCCCCGTTTAGTAAGACTGCAAAGGACGAGGAGTTGATGCAAGAGAAGATCCAATTGGTCATGTGTATCCCTAAACCGATTTTGTGCAAAAACAATCTAAGAAAATCCCAGTCAATGCAATCGTATGCTTTCTTTAAATCCAGCTTGAGGATGAGGGCTTTTAGCTTCTTGTTATTTATACTATGCAAGCTTTCCAATTGCATCTTGGATGCGCCTACTTTTCAGAAAGTCCATCTGTTCAAAAAAAATTGACTTAGACAGGAAGGGTTTAGGGTTTAATCTGGTTGGCAATAATTTTTGAAATTTGCATCTTGGATGCGCGAAAGTCCATCTGTTCAAAAAAAATTGACTTGGACAGGAAGGGTTTAGGGTTTAATCTGGTTGGCAATAATTTTTTAAATAAGCTTGTAACACAAGTTGCACAGAGAAATTGGGCGGAAATCTTGGAAAGTTTTTGGATTATTAACCTTCAAAATCAATGTAAAAAAAGTAGAGTTTAGCCCAGCCACGATAGTGCCTAGAGTACGTGACTCTTCCACCATCGCTAAGAGATCTTCCCCACTAGTTCAAAGAAATGCAAAAAAAAATCCGCTATCTACCCATTCGGGCCCAGGCTTTTTTCCTTCTTACAGTCAACAAGTACAGCTTTCAATTCCTCCACTGTAACAGGCCTGTAAAGTGTTCTCAAATCCTCTTCATCGACCATCAAGGGAAAGTGCTCAACCACCTTGTATTTTTCGGCTAAGTCCCTTATATTCTGCTCCCAAAAGTTTAAAGTAGCGCACTGCTTCTTTTTTATTGGATTTCTTATCCGTGACCAGGTCACCTGCCTCTCTTTGGATTTCCCAAATATGATTTTTAATTCTATTGTAGCTCGCTAGTTTGTGAAAATACTTGGTGTTCTTGTCTCCACCAGCTAGCCATAGTGCCCTACTTCGTAATCGGCAAGTTTCTTCCTCTTTCCTTAGTAACTCGTTTCTGTCATACTCTAGGCTCCGCAAGATTGCCTCGGCTTCTTCATTACAGTGGTCTTCGGTCAAAATTTCAATGTACTCTTTAATCTGAGCTTGAACCTCAGTCAATTTTGTTTTATTTTTGTTCTTCGGTTGGGGGAAACTTGAAAGTAACTCGTTTATTATACTTGCCTATTAGCCATGTATATTTAGTGTATATTATAATTTCACTCGTATATAATATATGTTTGGAAAAGTTCATGATCTTTGTATATTTCTTTTTAATAGTTTGATTATAAGATATAAAGTTGGAAGGGATAGCTCTTTGAAGCATAGTATTTTACTATGTTAGAATTGTACTTTATCTTCTATTCTTAATAGAATAGTAAGTTAGTTAATGGTTTGTAAACTTTTATTTATTTATTAATTTTAATATTTAAAAAAATAAAAAGTATTTTAATTTTATAAAATTTGAAATTCTTAATTTTATATTGGTTAAACAAAGTAATATGATTATTTTTATATGTTTTTAATAAGTATGGTTAGATTATAATATTTAATTAAATAATTAAAAATTAAAAAAATCTCATAAAGTATTACATAGCTATCAATTTAATGATTCATTTCATATAATCATTCTTTATGTGAAAGATATCATTATTTTAATCATTTTTTTATGTAAGAGATATCTTTATTTTAATCTATTTGTCCCTTTATTATTTATTGATTTGATAATACTTGTCATTTAATGTGATAATCTTCATTTGTGTTCTAAGAGATATCATTTTAAGTGAACTTTAAATTTAATATAATAATATTATTAATCATAAATAAATAATATTGTTATTGTGATTTTTTATTTAAAAGTTTTGTTCTAACTTTGTCATATTTTGAAGTGTTATAGAAAGGGGTACTATGTCACAACTTTTATTCATCAATTTATTTTAAAAAGGTTTGAAGACTTCAATTTACATTTGCGACATGGTAAATATTTGTTAAAACCTAGATCTATCCAATTCTACTTCAATTTTTAAAAGTATAGATTAATGTCTATCACTTATTGTAATTAATTTGTAAATTAATTTTATTCTATATTTAAAAAAAACTTTCATTAAAAACCATTACTAAAGAACTTTAATACTTATTCCACTTATGAGACAAATTTTACACAACCATATTTGAAATGTTGTTATAATTTTTTAACAACATCCTAATTATTATTAGAGATATTGATTCACAAACACATGGATTCACAAACACATGGATTTAAATCGAAGTTGCAAAATGTTACTGGACATATAGACACAAACTCATCAATAATATTGCAAAGTATTTTCATTTATCTACTAATTATGTACTCACGAATATAAGATGTAACTGAAATGTTTTACCATTTCATTCCATTGGTTTTATTGAAATTGATGTGAAATGAATTCTATTTGAAAATTCATGATCAACTAGTACACACCGTTATTTAGATGGGCTTATAATTATTAAGTCTTATTTTAAATGTTTTAAGTTTTGTTTTTTTTGGAATATTTGTTTGAAATTTAGCAAAACAAATGTTGGATATATAGATTTGAGTGGTTATTATGTATAATTCCATTGTTTAAGGTTTATTTTTAACAAGATGAATCCATTTCAACATTCAAAAATGGAATTTAAACAACAGAAAATTGTGATTTTGTTAAATTTATATAGCCAGATTATGAGGAAAAGAACCAAAACGTAGAACACTTAAACAATGCCTATAACAATAGGGTAAGAATTAACCACCATTTAAATATAATTTGTCATATATGTTTTTGTTCATTTTTATTGTAAATACAAATAAAAGGTTCCAACTTCTTTCTTTTTCATAGATCCAATCACTGTATAAAAACAATGAACCAAACACTAAGTTGTAAAAATAATAATAAAAGTTATGGATTGCAAAATACAATGAAATAATAAATATCACTGAATTATTTTCTGTTTGTTTTTTTTTAAATAGCAACCACTGATGTTTTCTAAAATGAAATAAAATAGAGCTTGTGAGAAGTCTGGGGCACCCATGTTTATTCATATCATCAAGATGAAGATATTAAAAACACAAATGGGAAGGTATTTAAATGTGGATTCTCAAAACTCAAATATAATGAGAAAATAAGTGTGCAAGAAGGTGTTTTCTAGCTTCAGCCAAAAGAAGACAATTTTCATCAATACAATTGTAATTTAATATTAATGAGCCTTAAGTGTCTAAATAGTTGCATGTAGGTTTTGAATCCTTGATCTTTTCTTCTCTCTCAACCTTCACTTTTCAACACTGAGCATGTGATATGGTCTAATTTCCAAAAAATCCCCATGACTTGTAAGTTGTGAACATGTGCACAACTTGTGCTATAATATTTGTAACTTATGCAATGTGCTATGCATTCAACTAGTAAGTTGCAACTTCCATGTGCTATAATATTTGTAACTTATGCAATGTGCTATACATGTAACTATCAAGTTGCAACTTTCATGTGCTATAGAATTTGTAACTTGTACTCTGCATGGTTTGCTATAAAATTTATAACTTGTGTTATGTATGTTTTACACAAAAATCAACATTCAAATTTAATAACTTGTTATTATATTATACAACCTCAGTAAACCTAATGGTTAAGAACATGTGTTTCCTCCTAAGAGATCACATGTTAAAATCCATAGGGGGTAGGGTATCTATACCTACTTAAACTTTACCAATTTCGTGTCTCGCTTAACTGTGACCTTAAAAATAGATTATTATTATTATTATTATTATTATTGGGAGAGAAAATTTTAATCAAATAAAATGATTAACTCTTTCTAACAATTTTGATTAAAAAAATTGTAAAAACAATTTAATCATTAAAAAGCAAATTTCCCATTTCAACCCTAAATAAATACAAAGAATATTACATCACAAATATAATACTAATAAAAAGTAGGCTACAAGGCCAACGATTTGGCCTTTTTCTGACTACACTTCATTCACTGGTTCTGGTGACCGACAACTGTATTTCACCAAAATGCGTCATACAAAATTTCGTTTAGCACCGTCATTTGCACGGCTCTCCAAATATGATCAAGTTGAGGTGGGCAGGTCAGCGTGGGGAGGCAGGTATTAAAGGTGCATAAACCTTCTTTATTAACTTTGGCTCCCATTCCAAATTTGATTTTGCAAATATGTCTTATATCTTATTGAATTCTTGCGGTTTCTTAGTTTTGGTCCTTCTCATTTGTAACCTACGTTTTTCCATCAGCCGATCGCCTCTACTCCATATCAATACCAAGTATTTGATATAGTTTAGGTTCAGAGAAAGATTGAGCACGCCGTCAGTATAAGGACAAAATAAGCAAATACCCTATACTAGTCGATATTCCTAGCCTTAGTTGTTCAAATGGGCGCTGATGAAAATCCGAAAACGGAAGCAAAGAAAGTTCATTATATATTAGTGGGAAATCTCTCTCAAGGCGCACCAGATTGCTGTCACCACTGACGCTGAGGATTTTCCACTGGTATGAAGAGCCCTGGAAAGGCGAGGAGTTTTTCTCCTCGGAACTGGAGAAGGGAACGCGTGCTTGTTACGAGGAGGTCAAGAGTTTGGTTCCTTAAAATCCCTAGGCGAGCAAACAGTATGGAGTTTGAAAGACTTTTTGTTGAAGATTGCGAGTGAGCAACGAACCCATAGTAAGGATAGGTTCTGGGGTCTGTCTATTGCCCCCGTAAAGAAATCCGAGAAGCATGGGAGTATTGAGAAATGTAAGCTTATAAAACCAGCTGAGAAAAATTCAAATTCAGGGAAAAAGCACCAGGAGGATTTCAAGAGTTGTAATGCTAAATATAGGTCATGTAAGAGGCAGGAGAATGTGAAGAATTATACTGCGAAAACTCGATCTGGGGAAATTTTACCAATTATGGTAGGAAGATGTCCATTTCTCCTCATGAGCTCCATTACACTACCAATACGGCGCGCACAATCTGAGGAGCTGAAGAAAAAGACCTCTTTTGCCGATAGACAGGGTTAGCTTGTGTGTTTCACATTCACTTCTAAAGGTTATATTACGATGAAATGGATTGAATAGGAACTTCAATACTGTTTCTTGATGAGTTCACGACAAAACGTGGATTTGGAGTAGGGGACATTGCCCATGTGTAATACCCCAAGGTCGAGCCCCTGCTGAATTGTAATTATGTTTATAGGCTAGTGAGCCAAGTGTTTATAAGTTGAGAGGCTTATGTGCATATTAGGCCGGAGAGTTTGGATCGCTTAAGGCCAGTGAGCCTATTTTTGTATATGTAATTATGCATATCATTAAAATAAAAAGTAGATCACTGCGTACAGACCGACTACAAAGAAAGAGTTATGGGAGACTAAACTCCAGTAGGTAGGGAAAGGGACGGGGATAAGAGGCTAGGAAAAAGGGCTAAGTTAGAGGGCTTATCTCTAAGGGAATAATATTATGTTATTATTTCCTAAAGACTAAGGTTTGGGAAATAACTGAAGTTATCCTAAGTTCCTGTGGGAAGGGGAACAAATGATAAGTGGAGCTCATGCAACTTCAGGAAGATAGGTGTCTGATTTGGGACATAGAGTTTTATTTGGGGAAATCAATTCGTTGTGGGGTTTCTCTCGGAAATTCTTTCCATGCTTCCCACACACTCATAGACTCATGCATTGATCCATCCTCTCCATCGTTGACCTTTGCAGCAATCGCACAAGCTCTGAAACCTGCAAACCCCATGAAGCTAACTCGTTTTAATCCCGTGAAGCATAGCACGACTACACAGTTCTTGAGCCATATCACACCCTATCCATTTTGATGTTACTGTCCATGCTTTTCTCTGGATTGTTGTGGCTTGCTGTCATTACCAAAGCCAATACCTGATTTTTCTATTGTTATTACCCTAACTGGATTGGCTTGGGAGCTAGATTGAAGAAGCAGGTTGTCAGGCATGTGAGAAATTCTCTCCAGGTGAGAGAGGTTGTTGGGGAAGTGATTTTCCAAGAGGGAGCCTCACGACAGTTGTAGTGCACTGAGACTTCCTTTCCAACCTATTGTTGAAGCCCTTGAAGGGGAGTGGGGCAACTGAAGGATTGCCGAGTAGAGAAGGTGTAGTGTACCTTTTCATTACCGAGGTTTTCAACCTCTCAGTTACCATTCTATACATGAATGTTTACATAATTCGTACAGGAATTATAACCACGTGCATTTAACACAATTAAACACACTTAATTCTCAGAGTAAAATATATAAGTTACTGCTACAATTAAACAAGCCATAGCATTCAACAGTAACTCATTTACACAGCGGAAAACATGATACATAAATAGCACAGTCATGCCAAATGTGATAAAAACATAATTCAGATACTTATCTTTGAACAGTTGTAGAATTCACCAACCAAGTGCAGGCCTTCCACGAACCTCCCAGCCTTAGACCACACTGTTCATCAGCTCAACAGTGGGTCACCCCCGAGCTAGGACCGAGCTCCACCCCAAGGCAAGGAATCCTAGGCTAGGCTGAGGTTACAGGGAAGATAACACATACACATCCACCAGGAAGAAAGCTCTCCCAGGAATCTCCCACGCTCACTGCCCACAGACCCTCATTCCCCACATGTCTGTTCCACCCCAGGAGAGTGCACCTTCTCTGTCACCTAGACAGTCCTTCGGTTGCCAGTCTCCCTTACCTTGGGTTACAGGAACAGACTGGACCGGAAGTCTCCGAGCTCTATGGCAGCTACAGGGTTCCTTCCAGGAGTTCTCTTCTCCCTCTGCGCACTCTCTCACCTGGAGGAGTTGCTCATAGGCCAACAAGCCTCACGCAGTCCAGTACTGCGTGGTCACAACAACCCACGGGGAACACAGACAAAGGCTTCCCAAAACGGTTCAGTAGTCACAGGATGATCTCACGGCATGATTTCGGAACAGAGACTCCACGCACAGGATAGCTCAGCTTTTCCCCAACCACCAAGGATTCTTCCACTCGAGTTCAGCTCAGGGTTCTGGTTCAGGAATGCGCTCCCGGGTTTTCCTAGAACAGACACAGGCTCACAGCTCTAGATAGGGTGTACCCGGTTTCTTCAGGACAAACACAGGCTTTACGGCCTTCAGAGATGAACCGGTGTATCTGGCAGAGGTCGTACCGGTTCTACGCTCAGAGGTTTGGGTCCAAATGGAGGAAGATCCCCTCCCACGGTTCATCTTGGCGATTATATTTGCATGCAACAGGGTTGACACTTGTCACCCTAGGAACTGCATGTGTTCCACCAGCACTCGTTCCTCCCACCACTTGGGAAATCACGTGTCCTTCCAAAAGGACTTAGGATAAAAACATATGATGCACATATATTTTGAAATAATATTAAAATATTATTTCCAGGTTTAAGCCCCCCCTAGGCTTAGCC
>WSFP011303470.1:0-45006 GCA_009831015.1 Picea engelmannii | reverse complement strand
ATTTTAATCTATTTATATTTTTAAAAATATAATTTAATTATAAATTATAAAATTATATAACCAAAATTTAATAATAAATGTGAAAAAAATCCAAATAATATAATAATTAAACTTTTATATTTAAAATATTTTTAACTTAAAAAGTAAAAAATTATAAGAAAAACCTATCATGATTGTTAAAAAATCCAAATTTAAAAAAATTGTATAACAACAACATATCATGATTGTTAAAAAATCCAAATATTATAATATGTAAATAAGTTTCTTTAAGCTTTGAGTGAAAATTCCCCCCAAAGTAATAATTAAGTCCATTGGGTTCTGTTACTAGATTCCAACAATGGGGGTGTGGTGTGGAGATTCCCTGGATATATATATATATATATATATATATATATATATATATATATATATATATATATATATATATATATATATATATATATATATATATATATTTTAAATTAATTATAAAAACCCTTCATCAACTTAATGTTTTAAATATGATGTTACCCCTAGTAAAGATGGGTTATCTCCATCTTAATTAAAAAAGTAGTAACTATGGAATTTTTTTAGCGAGCAGGGGCGTGAGGAGCGCGACCTAACGCGTGCACAGTGCAGCGAGTAGGGGCTCCCCAACCATGGACGTTGGTGGGGGCGCCGTCCCCACCCCTTCCCCTTTGCCAAATTACGATGCCTTCAGGAAACTCGTAGTTGAAGCCTCAAAGAGATCGCCGTCAGCAGCACAACAGAAATTCGTTAAGAAACTGGAATGCATCCCGAGCGTTGAACTGCCTCTAGAAGAAACTTGCAGAACGACAGTCAATCTAGCAGACAAAGGACTTATCAGGCAATTCACTGGGCTCTGGCTCTCTCCCAAATCCGTCGAAGCTTGGGTGCAGAGGAACTGGAGCCCACTCATCTCAGAGGGAATAAAAAGTTATTTTGTAGGGAAAGGATACTTTGTATTCGTCTTCGAAAACCCTGAAGAAAAAAACCTCATTTTTAGAAACGGCCCGTACTTCATGGGGCCACAAGGGTTATATCTGAACAAATGGACCCCGGATTTCAACCCAGCCCATGATGTGCCCTCTGCCGTCCCAGTGTGGGTTCGTCTACCTCATCTCCCTTTGCACTGCTGGAATAAAAAATCATTGCATGCAATCGACAATACACTCGAAAGGTACATAGATCAAGCTGTGAGAAAAGACCAGTACTCATGCGCACGGATCTGTGTGGAGGTCGATCTGGAAGTGGGATTACCAGAGGCAATCAAACTTATTGTTGTAGATTGGATGCATATTCAGGAGCTAGATTATGAGCAACTACCCTTCAAATGTCGGCACTGCCACGGCTATGGCCACTTCGCAAGGCACTGCAAAAAAAAGAATGCAGAGGAGAGTGAGAACGCGAAAGAAAATCAGTGGATTGCAGTCCATAAAATAGGGACAACAAAATCCAGAAGCAAAGGAACAATGAAGAATGGCAACCTCGGGCAACTGAAGCAAGAGAAAATCGATAGGAGCTCCAATCCCATGCCGCAAGCAGGAACTCAAACACAAAATCCCAACAAGGACACAGAAGAACTAGAAACAACCATGGACAACAGGGAGCAACCAAGTTCCCCCCCAAATGGAAAAGACTCAGGGGAACAAGGGAAAATGACAGGAGCCCTGGAAGTAGTCCCCTCTCCCTCATATGCTGTCATAGACAGAAAGAAAGTACTAGAACCATCAAGCTCCTCGAAGGATGAGATCCTAGAAAGGCCAGCCAAAAGAGCAAGAAGGAAGTCTCGCAAAGAAGCAAGGGAGGAAGAGGCAGAAAGACAAAAGACCCAAGGAAGCCAACCTACCATAGAAATGTCAATCGGTAGAAACACAAGAATAAGGTCTCTAAAAGGAGGAGGCCCAACCACCCCCAACAGTAACCACCCCCAACAGTAAGTAATGAAAATCGTCTCTTGGAACTATACAGGTCTGGGGAATTCGACGAAAATTGAAGCGGTCAAGGATCTGATGAAAGTGGAACCAACAGACATCCTCATGCTCCAAGAGACAAAAATCGAAGGGGAAGCCCTTCTAGAGATCAGCAAAAAAAAATGGTAGAAAAACATAGGGAAAGCAATCAGCACAAGGGGCTCCTCCGGAGGCATAGCAACACTGTGGAAGGAACAACAGTTCAGCCTCGTCAACTCCTACAACACTCAACATTGGAGATTTACAGAGCTGAAGAACATAGCAAGTAAGTTAACCATTGCATTATTCAATCTATATGTACTGACCTTGCATTCTGAAAAGAAAGATTGCTGGAAAAGTTTAAATGAGTTTTTAGAACAAAATTCCCCAAACAACATAATCATTGTTGGAGATCTTAACCTAGTCATGAATGGAAAAGAAAAGAGGGGAGGAAGGACCAGCAAGGACGAAATGATTTATGTAGTAGAAGACATGATACAACAGTGGGACCTAATGGATTTTAAACCACACAAAGGGCTATACACCTGGACCAATAACAGGACAGGGGAAGAACACATATCTGCCAGATTGGATAGGTTTCTGGTCCAAAGCACTTTGTTGTTGGAAAGGAAGCTAATCTCCACAACCATCCTCCCCAAGCTTACCTCGGACCACAAGCCCATCATGCTTTTGCTAGAGGAAGAAGAAAAACTAGGCCCAATCTCGTTCAGATTCAGCCCATTGTGGAAAATAAAGAGTGGCTTTGCAGAGATGGTCTGACTGGTATGGTCTACCTCAGTCACTGGCTCTCCCAACTTTGTCTGGGAACACAAATTAAAAATAACAAAAAAATCCCTTAAGGAATGGAGCAAACTCCCGGAAAGCAATCCCAATACCCAAAGAAAAGAGTTAGTGCAACATTTGGGAAAGCTGCAAAATGAAATGGAGACAATAGATATTGCCAAAACAGATCTGGAAAAGGAGCAAGCAGCCCAATGTAAAACTTACCGCTCCTTCAGAAATGAAGAAGAATACTGGAGACTAAAATCCCGTAGCCTTTGGCTGGAAGCTGGTGAAATAAATACATCTTACTTCCACCGTCAATTTAAAGCCCACCTCTTCAGGAACCACATCTATGAGATCACAACCAACGATGGGAAGCTTTGCAAAGGAATAGAACAAATAAATGCCACTGTTGTCTCGCATTTCCACCAACTTTACAACAAAGAGAATGATGATAATGAAGAAGGCAATGAGAAATTCCTCAAGAACATCCCAGCTCTGGTCACAAAAGAAGATAACATAGCACTATTGAGCCCAACCAATGAAGAAGAAATCAACAAAATCATCTGGTCCATGGATCCTGACAAATCCCCATGGCCAGATGGGTTCACTATCCATTTTTATAGGATCTGCTGGAATATAATCAAATCTGACCTCATCAGAATGATAAAAGGATTCCTACAGAAAGCAAAATTAGGAGGCATCACCAATTCAACTTTCCTTTCATTAATCCCGAAAGAAACAAACCCTGCCTCCTTCGACAGATTCGGGCCAATCTCCCTATGTAATGCCTCTTATAAGATAATTGCAAAACTCCTTGCAAACAGAATAAAACCACTGCTGGGCAAGCTCATATCAGATTCGCAAGGAGGATTCGTCAAAGGGAGACACATCCTGGACAATGTAATCCAAGTTTAGGAAGCTATGCACTCCAACAATCTCAGAAAAGAGAAAGGAATGTTGATTAAGCTAGATATGGAAAATGCCTTCAACAGAGTAAAACTGTCCTTCCTGTATCAAGTGCTTCTTTCATTCGGATTTGAGCAAGACTTTGTAAAACTGATACAAGCCTGTACCCACAGCCCATGGATAGCCCCTTTGGTAAACGGGAGACCAACAGATTTCTTTAAATCTTCGAGGGGGTTGAGGCAAGGCTTCCCCCTCTCTCCATTTCTATACATTCTAATAGCGGATACACTCAGCAGAAATTTGGAGCAGGATAGGATAATAGGAACAGCCCCAGGATTGAGAATAACCAAGAATCTTAAACCTATAAATCATGCTCTGTTTGCGGACAACTCTCTCATACTAGGAGGAGCCTCAAACAGAGTAGCCTCTGCATTCAAGGGAACTCTTCAAGCTTACTGCAAGGTGTCTGGAGCCCTGATAAGTGAAAGGAAAAGTGTTGTCTACAGTTGGAATGCAGCAGAACACAAAACACAACAGATAGCACGCACCTTGGGGTTCAAAGGGCATTCAAAATGGGAAAATATACAATACCTTGGGCGGCCATTATCATTGGGCATAAACAGAGTCAACCTGTGGGAAGGAGTTCTAACAAAAATCAAAGGAAAAATCGATGCCTGGGGAGGACATTGGCTCACCCATGGAGGTAAATTAACTCTAATAAAAACAATCATTTCTTCATTGCCAATCTATCAAGCATCCTACCTCCTGGCACCTAAATCAATAGCTGGGCAGATCAATAAATTATTGAGAGACTTCTTGTGGCATGGTGGGAAAGGGAACCAACGTAAGTTTCATTTGGTCAGTTGGGAGACAGTAAAGCAGCCTTTGAGAGAAGGAGGGCTACAAATCCGAGATCCAGCTCTTGTCAATGCATCTCTTGGTTGCAAAATTCTGTGGAAGATGCACAACGACTCCACTCACCCTGTCAGCAAAACGTTATTGCATAAATATATTCCAAATGCCAAAATCATAAACCTTCAAAACGCCATGAGCAGGAAGACCACACTGCTATGGAAATTGTGCATCAAAGGGGCGTGATTCTTCACCCAAAACCTGTACCGTGTCCCTGGAAATGGCAAACGAACCAATCTTTGGAAAAAACAGATAATGGGGAATCCACCCCTTGCTTCAAACGCCATCTTGATTGAAATCCATGATTTCCTTGTCCACAGAGGAATACAGAGCATCAATGACATATCAAAATGGGACGACGATGGCTCCTGGTCAGATTGGCATTTCGACAACGTCCCAAATCACCTCCTCTAGCAACTTGAAATGCTCAAAGCAAAGCTTCGAGAGGCAGCTCCTGTGCATAAGACAGAAAAAGACAATTGGGGTTGGGGACCCACAGGAACATACTCAGTAGCCAAAGGCTATGCTCTTCTACAACAATAGAAAGACAGACCACTCCCTACAAGATTTTGGTTGGAGGTATGGGACTCAACAATGATCCCCAAGGTAAATTTCTTCTTCTGGACACTAATGCACAAAAAGATCTTGACTGGTGAAAATTTAATGAAAAGAAATATTGTCGGTCCACACAGATGTTCTTTATGCAAATAAGCCATGGAAACCTTAGATCATTTGTTTGTAGACTGCCATTTTGCAAACAAATTCTGGCAGCTCATCCTCCATGGCCTCAAGGTCATAGCCCCCACCAACATCTCAGTAGTAGATCTATTCACAACCTGGAAGGATAGTTACCCTTCGCTCTCATTGAAAACATTATGGGCTAGAGTCTGGATCTCCATCCCCAAGTATGTGTGTTGGAAGCTTTGGCTTGCAAGAAATGAGAAAATATTCAACAACACGGCATGGACCCCCAACATGGTAGCAGCGAAAGCAAAAGGCCTCCTCCTAGAAACCTTGAGCTCTCAAAACCACAAAATCGACACCTTGCTACAGCAGAAGGAAAAGAATTGGCTCGGCACCTCTGTGTTGACCCTTCAGATCCATAGTACTGGAAAATCCCATCTCGAAACAAAATGGAGGCTAAGAGATAATCATGACATATTCCAGAGTTGGTGGCAGAAGCAAGGAATAACTTAAGTCTTCTTCGATGGCGCCTCCAAGGGAAACCCTAGGACAACGGGAGTAGGAGGAATCATTTATTCCAGTGAAGGGGAAATACTGGAAACCTTTTGTTGGGGACTCGGACAACGAACTAACAACCAAGCAGAAATCCTGAGTTTGATAAAAGTCTGCCAGATAGCCAAGGAAAGAGGACATCGGGAGCTACAAGTGTTTGGATATTCCAAAATCCTGATCAAAATGATACATTCGAGAGGACCGTTTAATGATGCTCGCCTAAACAAGAACCTGAAAAGGCTAAGACACATTTTAAAAGATTTCACCTCCTTCAATTGCTATCATATTCTCAGAGACTCAAACAAAGAAGCAAACAAATTAGCCAATAAAGGATGCCTCTTGGCCCAAGGAGAACTCAGCATAAATGATGGAGACCCAGTAAAAATCTGCATTTCTTGAAAAGGACAGCAGCTTGTAAAAGAATGTAGAAGGCTTTTGTGAAGTTTGTAAGGCTGCGGCCAACTGGAATTTCCAATTAATAAAATTCATAACCGTTTTAGTTTAAAAAAAAAAAAAAAAAATGGGTTATCCTCACATTCAGCTTATTACCATAAATTTTATAATTTTGAAAGCTCATAAAACGTTTAAAGATTAAATATCATGGACGTCCTAAATGCCTAAATATCATTGTGTAAACTCAAATTTAACAGAGATTTATGCTCCAGCATATTAAAATGGAAAGTTTGAAAGTTATTTTTCAAATTATAATATTTTTTTTTCATATTTTTAAATTTGGTTATAAATAAATATAAAGATAATAATTAAATTAAAAAACATAATTGATTAAATGTGTTCTATAATTTAAAATTTTATTATAAATGATTAATATTGTAATATAATTTATTTTAATTTTAATTTATAATTTAATAAATGTAAAATTAATATATAATTTTTATTTTTATTTTTACATTATGAAATTTATTTACTTAACAAAGGTGCGTTTAATAAGACTATGCAATACTCTCCTATTTTCTATCTTCTTCTTTATTGTTTTTTTGAAGAGAAGGAATAAACCTACATCGGTTATCGAGGTATATATGATAGTGCTTGTGAGGATATGGTAGCACCTATGAGGTTTTACTTAGATCATTATTTCGTTTCAAAATTGATTGATTATTGGTTTCATAAGGGTGAGGGGAGAGAAAGTATATTTGATGAGGGTGGGAAACAAATTGTTTAGCTCCACTTACTAGACCAACAAGGACATGGGATATGGTAGACAAATGCATTTGATTAGGGTGGGTATCATATTGTATTTCCCCATTTCCACTATGTTTTCTTCCTCCACCCCCCACAAGTGGGGGGAGACAATGTACATTTGATAGGGGTGGAATGCGCATTATCTCCCTTGAGCTTCACCTTTATAATTAAAGTGGGGATGATGAGGGTGAGGGTGAATATTAGTGGAGACAATGTGTATTATAATGGTGGAGGAGGTGGAAGGAGAAAATGTACGGTGCAGGGAGACAATTCACATTGTCTCTGTTCACCCCCACCCTCTAATAATGTGCATTGTATCCTCCCATCCCTACCATCTAACACATAAGGGTGGGGGTCGAGGTGCGAGTAAGGAAAATTAATGTGCATCATTAGAGGGTGGGGTGAGGTGAGGTGAGACAATGTGTGTCACTAGAGGGAAAAATTCAAATATAAGAAAAACAATGTCTAATTAATTTTCTATAAACTTCATTTATTATGAATGGCTTGATTAATTTTGAGAAATCAAAATCTCTTTTAGATATTTTTTTTGGGTAAGATTCTTTTAAATTGTAAATTCCCTATAACTAATCTTTAAACAATGTTGCATCCAAAATATGTTAATAAACTAAATTTATTAAGAAAGATAATATTAAAAGTTTACACAATTTAGAGTTCTCTATGGCTTAGATAATCTAAGATGAATCTAATATTTTAGGAAGAATTTSGCTASACCAAAGTATATGTTATAATTGTATTTATTACSAAGYTAATTATTTTATTACAAGTGTAGATCCATCTTAACTCTAGATCTATCATGGGYCAAGAGGGATCAAATAYCTTGATGTGTTAACCTTTTTTAGAGGACAAAACTTAGAGGTATTCGATCACTCTAGGTGCATGATAGATTCTGAGTTGGTTCTGGTCGTGACAAGATCAAAACTTTAGATTATCACCAATAAATACATATGTGTATGTATATGTTTTAGATGAATTTAATCCTTTGAAATTTACTACTTAGCATTTTAAATTTAAAGAGTACTATCTAGAAAGACACTTCAAAAGTTAAATGAGTATTCTATCTCTCTTTCTTTCCAATATTTTTATTCAACCTCATGTGTTCCTCACAATTCTCTTTACATTTTATTGCATGATTTTGATTTTAATGCATTGCATATATCAACGTGCTCTATATATCTTATTATTATAATAGTTTTAATTTGAAAATTATACTAATAGATGAATCATACCCAAACAAACAAAGTATAAGAATTCAACTTATAATATGTATTTTGAAATTGGTTTACATTATACTATTGTTGTTTAGTCATTTCACTTAATAATTTACACACCATCAATTTCCTTGATATTTTCAACACACTGAATCCATTTATCCCTGTAAATTTATATAGCGGGCGAAAAAAACCATTTGGTAGAACAACTAGCCAACACCATTGTTTTGTGTTATATCATTGTTAAAATCAATACAACTACTTGATTATGCTAAATCATTTTTCATTGTATCATCACTAAAATCAATGCATCATATTGTTTTGCATTATGCCATTATTGAAATCAATGAAACTGGTTGTTTTAAATAGTTTTTCATTGTACCATCTCTGAAATAAATGCACCATATTTTTTTGTGTTATATCACTTCTAAAATCATTGCAACTCCCTAATTGCTCTCAATCATTTTTTAAAATATCATCACTAAAATCAATAGACCTTATTGTTTTTTGTTATATCACTTCTGAAATCAATGCAATTACTCAATAATTGATATTGCATTCTTTCTTCTTAATTTCATTTGTTGAGATAAATAATAGGGTAAAAGTTTACTTTCTAAATTTTGAAACTTTCTTCATTTTGATAACCTATTAAAGCATAATCATATATCTTAAGAGATCTTTCATCCTCTTCATATTGAGGAGGATAAATAATATATTTATTCTCAATATATTTTTTGTTATTTTACATTTAAAATAATTTGAAAACTAACAATAAGATAAGAGGTGACGAAAAATGAGCAATGAAAAACTATAAATTAATCTAATTTAAAAATATATATTTGAATGAATGAAAAATAATAATTTACTTAAAGAATTACTTTTCATATACTATCCAGGGATTTCCGAGGTGTCTCAAAAGTTTATATGTTGAAGACACCAGGTTAGTGATTGAATAGCTGCTAACTCTTGCCGAATTAGCTTCTGAGAGATGGATACTTTCGATGTATATCTTTCTGATTTCGAGATGTAGCTCCGCTATGTATTGTTCGCGGCTACTCTTTATAGTTATTTGACATGGATCTACAGTGTATTTGATTGGTAGCCATGGTTTTGATTTATCCCGAGCATGGGTATGCCAGCCTCGGTGAGACATTTGATATGTTTTGCAGATGACACCTCCTGATTCCTGATTCCTGATTCTTGGGCTCACTCATCCAGCATATCAGTACAGATTGGTAAAGAATTGGTAATGTATTTCGGCCATCAGATGATCTTCTGACCTCACACATTAGGGGGAATATGTTATAACCCTAAATTGCACCATCCATGCTTACTTGGCATCAGTCCTACTCATTTCCCTTCACTACCAAAGCCATGTTGAACAGACTCTTTAAAAACCTCTTAAATTAGGTAACCCACACGCTAACCCATTATTGGGCGCGTTGGAACGCAGGCAGGCCTTCTACTGCATGCGTTGGAACGCTGGATGGCCCACTACAGCCCGCGTTTACCTAACAAAGCACAAAATCATGAAAGTTGCCGATGGAACGAAAAGATTTGGGTCAGTTAACTGGAACTCCCAGCCATGCATGTCCGAGAGTTCGTCTAAAACCCTAGCTCCTTCTATCCTATAAAAGAAGGGGTAGGGGTACTATTCAAAGGAGGAAAATCATAGCAAAGAAACTCTGCCCAATTGTCGAATCTGTTTTGTCCCAACCCTTTAGCCTTTCCTCAATCTTTAGGAGAATTCAAGCAAAGCAGTTGGAGGACAAAGAAGAGGAGGAGCCCAGGATCAGGATCAAGGAATGGTGGTCGATCTCTATTATCATTGTAAGTTGATTCATCTTGAGATTAATAAAGAGTACTTTTCCCGTCCCAATGCACGAGTCTTATGTGTTTTATTTGATTTATGCTTAATCTCTAACCCTCTAGTAGAACAATAGCATGCATGCGTAGTTTTGTCTTGATTGCAGGATCGCATTTTGGAAGGAGCAGCAGAAGAAAAAGGGATAGAGCGCAACGGAGGATCTACACCAACCGTCGATAAAAAGGTTAGTTGGTACTTTCCATGTTTGCCTGTGAAAAAGGGTTTTAGGTTTGGGGTAGAAGGTTAAAAGTAATTTCTGAAAGGGTCATGATCTTCATGCAAGTTTAAACCCTAGCTTGTTAGTCCGTAGGGTAGAATTTCCCCACAACAGCTTGAGTGATAACCACATTTCCAGTAGAAATAGTCGTTGCATGTGGGACCATAGTAGAATGGGCCATCTAGAGAGGTAGAATTGAGTGAGAACCAACCAACAATTGGTCTAAAACTGTGGCGACACTACTGGTCGTGCCAGTAAAATGGTCTAAAGGTATTGTATAGGTAATAGACGTCTCAAGCATTTGCGATGCAATAGGTTGGTCAGGACTCGACCCTAGGTTGCCATAAAGATCGTGTACTGTCATGGGGACAGATCTAGGGTTAAAAATTCCAGCAGTGTGAGTCGGGGTTCTAAATGATTCACTTCAAAAAAGTGGATCATCTATTCCAGTTTCTGCGTTAGGTCCAGTGGGTACTCCAGTGTTGTCAACAATAACAAGTTCTCCCGATGAGTTCATCTGGAGAAAACTTATGTGTTGTATAATATTCAATAATGGATTTGGGGGAAGTCTAAATTCGTCTAAAGAATCCAAAACAATTCAGAATTCCTCTAAAGAGTGAGAACTTCCAACTTGTGAAGCTACTTCGTTATTGACAACTCCCTCAGGAGAGCCTTCTGGTGAATTGGGAAGCAAAGGAAGGTAACCTTCCAGATCTTCCAAAGGTAATCCTTGCATCCTACGTGAACGAAGAAGGCCGATGTTGGCCGAACCAAGTAAATAAAGAAAAAATTGTATGGCCAACTAAGGAAACACACAACAATCACTAATAAAATCTAGAAATCAAACCAAGCAAATAAACCTTCTTATTTCGAAGTCACTAGTTGGTGATGAAATCCAATGTCGTGAAGTCAAGACAAGAAGGGTTTAAGATAAAGAGGGTGGAAAAGTTACGTTGACTACTTGCTTAACAGACTTACACCCTGGTGCAATATCCCACACATAATCGTGGGTATACCCTCCAAGGAGCTCGAGTGAATTTGGCCAACGTTGATTCCAGGTACCATGAAGACTTTCCCCTCCAGAGTCACCTCGTGTAAGACCCTAAATAGATAGTCTACTAAGGTTACCAACTACAACAATGATTCCTGGGGAAACATTCGACAGTCTGATCCACGTGCAAGGGAAGGGTATCTAGCTTGAAATCAACTTGAAAGTCTCCCACACATAATCGTGGGTATACCTTCAAGTGACCCCAAATAATACACACAATATCTACACCAATATCAACAAAGCAGGGTGAGTAACTCTGCCATTCTTAATGTGACCTCAGGTTTGACCCTAGTGTGAGAAGGGCTTCCTAGGACAAAATGTAGCAATTGGATTTGAACTCTCCCTATCAGAAGATACTACTGTGTGTTTTGATGCTTTGGAGAGTGTGCCTTACAACCTATTCCAAAGATTTATCCTAGCTAATGTTGGTGAAGATAATTTATAGAAAATAAACGTTACTAATAAATTTTAAATTATGTTGTATTTTAAGAGTTGTTGTTTACTCAAAAGGGATATGGAGATGAAACTGATGGAGTTGTGACCTTGACCCAATAAAATGCAAGAAGAGCTGAATGTGAAATATTTCAATTCAATGAAATGTAATTACAGTAGGGGGAAGTTTTTTTCCTCTGAAGTACAAATGTTATAAATTACTATTTCTCATTTCTTGAATGAACACAATTCCAAATAATCAAAGACTAAAAATTTCCAATGTTCCCTAAAAAAAAATTCGAATGCAATTTTTTTTTTATCAAAGATTACTAAAAAAAATAAATGGATTCAGTTCTTCCTTTCCCAAATCAGATCATAGATATAATGACAAAAGGAAAGCATAATCCAAGAAAATCAACCCATTCAACACAATTCCCAAATGAAACTCATAACGTAGACAAAAATGAAATGATTGAAAAGCTTTTTGTCAAATGCAAAAAAAATATGTTTCTCAATCAACAAACAATATGGAAAGCAAAGTAAATCCAAAACTGCAAATAAATAAAATATCCTTGGTCAAACAAGAACTCAAATCGATATCCAGAGATTATATCCTTGCGACAAAGATCAAAAGCAGAAACTTGTGAAATTGATAAAGAGAGATTTTCAATCACTAAAAACCAATCAACAACAAGATTTAAACTCACAAATCAATCAAACATTGGTATCATAAGTCCCCCCAGGAAACTAAGGCAAAACTGGGTGAAAAAATAAAAAACGACTCACTCCAACAAATCCTACAGGAGTCGTCGCAAGCTGACAGTAGGGCACAATGCGACGAGAAAAGGTCATCGCAGGATACCAGTAGGAAATAGTGCGACGACATTGCACTGGATTTCACAAGAAGGACGCGACGTCAAAGGTTTGTCACAGGCTAACTATAGAGTCCAGTGCGATGGTCTCTATAAGGCAAAAAAATTAACTAGACTTTGAGACCCAGGGAGTCCAAATGGATCACCCACAGACTCAGAGAATGAATTCAAGAAAAAATGGGCAGGATAAAAGAAAATGGAAATCCAAAAACCAAAAGAGATTTGAATCCCCAGTATGGTCACCAATTTTGTTATAGGATTAATTGGTCAATGTGGACATAAATAGATCTCCCTAGATCCCACTGGAAACTAGAAAAAAACAAAACAGAACATGAAACTTTCCCTAAGTTTTAATAATTGATTTTACTAATTAACAAGAGATTTCCAAAATGAAGAATCGGAACAAAAATAATCTCAAGAACCTTTGAAAGTTGAGAATGCTCACCATGAACTTCAAAACCCACCGTATCCAAAAAGACTAAACCTAGAGAAACCTTTTACCCAGCCCGAGTTTGATTTCTTGGGAGAACTCAAGAATGTGTGTGTCAAAATACCACTATTTGAAGCCATCAAGGATGTGCCTATTTATTCAAAAGAGGTAAAATCATTTTTTTTTAGGAAACTTGGTAGAAAATGAAAGGATCCCCAAACTGTCCATGTCATGGGAAAACTGTCATATTTAATGATGGGGGGAGTTTTCCCAGCTAAATAATCTGACCTTGGCAATACAGTAGTTAATGTGTAGATCAAAAATACACTCATCAATAACACATTAATCGACCTTGGGGATTCCACAAACATTATGATGCACAAGACCATGCAAGCCTTAGAGAAACCCTAATCGTACTCCAACTCGTGGATAGATCAACCATTAAACCAGAGGGAATTTTAGAAGATGTATTGATATCTATAGATTCGTGGGAATGTCTCATTGTCTTTATGGTCTTGTATCCTAAAATCTCTCTGGGAGGGTATCCTCTAATATTGGGAAGGCCTTTGTTGGCCACCTTATATGATTACATCGCCTATAGGTCAAATAACATGACCATTTCCCATGGGACAACCTCAAAACAATTAACCTTGTATCCTCTCGCCAAACCCAACATAGACCTAGAGACACCACTTTGGGTTGAAGATAGTTAGGAAGAAGGAGAATCCCATCAAGTCCTCTCCATAGATAAATACTTATTCATAAGAGATAAAACAAAGGATGACAAAATCAATGATTTAATAGCCTCTTCTTCCTCAAAAAACACACATATTCTTGAGCATGTTATGAAACCAAAAACATAGCCATCCCTAGTCTTAATAATAATCTCATCCATAGAACATGAATTCCCACTAGAAAAATACCAAGGTTCCCTTACATAAACCATAGAAATCATCCTAGGGAAAACCTTCAAAATCAACCAGGGACCGACTAAAGAAAAAAATGAGTGAGTGGTTAAAGTACTACAAAAACACAGTGATGCCTTTGCCTGGGATTACTCTAACATGAAGGGAATCCACCTTGACCTATGAAAACATCACATATATATTAAAGAAGGATCTAGACCCATATTCCAACCCCATTGTTGGATGAATCTAACATTGAAGGACATGGTGAAGGAAGAGCTACAGAAATTGATTATAGACAACTTTATTTACCCAATTTTTGATAGCCAATGGGTCTTCCCTCTTGTCATGGTACCAAAGAAAAGTGGAAAATGGAGAATTTGTGTATAATATAGAGAAATCAACAAGGAAACACACAAAATCCACTTCCCACTACCATTCATCGACCAAGTCCTCGATACATTAACAGGGAAGAAACACTTTTCTTTCCTTGATAGATTCAATGGGTATAACCAAATCCAAATCACACCTGAAGATCAAGAGAAAACAATGTTCACCTATCCTTAGAGGACATTTTCCTATCGTGTTCTACCGTTAAGGTTATGCAATGCCCCTGACACCTTTCAACGAGTTTTCATTGATATATTCTCTTATTTAATTCATGAATGTGTGGAAATATATATGGACGATTTCATGCCATATGGGGAGGAATTTGACAAGGCATTAACAAATATAGAGAAGACTCTGATAAGGTGTAAGGAGTCAAATGTTTCCCTTAGTAACATAATTTTTTAGATGATGTTAAATGATGGAATCCTATTAGGTCACTTCATCACAGTCAAAGGTATCCAAGTGGATCTAGTGAAAGTACATGCAATATTAAACTTTCCAACTCCAACCTCGCAAAACCAGGTACAAAGTTTCTTGTGATATGTTGGCTATTATCGTTGATTTATTGAAATTTTTTCATAAATTACTCATCCATTATTTTCTTTACTTAACAAATATTCTAATTTTTTATGGATGGAGACATGCTAGAATGCACTTGATGAACTAAAGATCAAAGTCTCTGAGGCCCTTGTTTTAAGAGGACCCGATTGGTCCCTCCCATTTCATATAGCCACAAACGCATCAGACACCGCCAATGGAGCGGTTCTTAGACAACTGAAAGGAAATGACCCATATGCAATCTACTACGTCAACAAAAATATCTCACTTGTCGAACTCAACTACATGGTAAATAAAAAGGATTTTCTTGTCGTTATTCATGAAATAAACAAGTCCAGGCACTACATTACAGGATATCTAGTAATCTTACATATTGACCATGTTGTTATTAAATATTTAATGAGAAAAAAAATTACTAATGGAAGGGTCATTAGATAGTTAATTTTATTACAATAATTTGATATTACCATCCTAGATAAGCCAGGAAAAGATAATGTAGTTCTTGACTTTCTTTCTAGAATAATATTTAATGAAAGTGAACATGTAGTAGAAGATTCCTTTCCAAGGGAACACCTCTTTGCAGTATCTACTAACTCACAATGGTTCGTATATAGTGTTAATTTTTGGCTGCAAGAAAGATTTTGCATCACCTCAATCCCAAAGAGAAACAAATAATCATCAAGAAAAGTGAACGATTTTAATGGATCGACGGTTGACTCTTCTACACAGAGCCTGATATGATTATCAGAAGATATGTATGAGAAGATGAAGTCCATGAGATACTGAAATCATGTCAGTATGGGCCATGTGGGGGCCATTTTGTTGATAAAAGCATTGGGTACAAGGAACTCCATCAAGGGTATTATTGGCCCACTATATTAGGATGTGCCAAAGAATATGTGAAGAGGTGTGACAACTATAAACACATGGGTAGACCCGCACAAATAGATGAAATGTCACTAAAACTGCAGATGGTGTTAGAGCATTTTGAAAAATGGACCATTGATTTTGCAGGGAAAATAAACCCCCCTTCCCATTGGCACTCCTACATCCTCGTCTATATAGATTATGTCACAAAATGGATGGAGGATAAGGCACTTCCAGTAGCAACTGAACAATAAGTAGTGGAATTTCTCCATGAAGAGATATTTATAAGATTTGGAATACCATGAGAAATAGTGACTGATGGAGGAAATTTGTTCACGTCAAGGCATTTCAAAGAGTTGATGGAAAACTATAGGATCAAGATTAAAGTAAAAACACCATATCACCCACAAGAAAATGGGAAGGTAGAGGGGAATATTAGGATCCTTGAGGATATCATCACTAAAATTGTCAGACTACATCTCAAGGATTGGGTTGATAGACTCCCTGAAGATTTATTGGCCTATAAAACCACCTAGAGAACTACTACAAGATGCACACCTTATGATTTAGTATATGGTAAAAGAGTACCATTTCCCATTGAGAAAGAAATATAGACACTTAGGACAATCGTACAACTTGGGTTGGACCTATTAGAAGCTCATAAACAAAGACTGCTTCAAATTAACAAGTTTGACGAACTATGACAGGATGCCCTACACTGAGCCACAATGATACAACATCAAAGGGCTAGATGACACGATAAGGATATTAAGAAAAAAAAGTTTAAAGTTGGAGATTGGGCATTATTATTTGATTCCAGGTTCAATAATTTCAAGGCAAAATTTCACACCAGGTGGTTCGGTCTGCATGAGATTGATATAGTGTATGATAGTGGGCCAATCAAAATATGTACCATAGATGAAGATTGAATTCCTCTAATGGCTGATGGACATAGATATCACATATATCATCGACCCTTATCAAAGGAATCCTTTTTGAGGAATATTGCAAATGGATTTCAAAACAATGATTTGGAACACGTTCAAAAAGAAAAAATCCCTATTAGATAATTTATTTTTATCCTCTTAAAAAAAAAGCCTAGCCTAGTTGACACACAAAAAAAATGTGAAAACTAGCCTAGCTGGCACATAAAAAAAAAGGGCATTTCATGGTTTCATGATGGTTATTTCAGGATCCTTCTCAATAAATTTTAATTAAGCCTTGTTTTTTCCCTCTAATAAATGTTATTCAGGATATATAGAGGAGAACAATATTGTTGCAACTCATGTTGTTGCAATTCCCTTTTCCGAAACTCCCTTTTCCGCAACCCCCTTTGTTGAAATCCTTGTTTCCATAACTCCCTTTGTTGCGACCCCCTTTGATGCAATCCCTATTGTTGCAACTCTTGTTGATGAAACCCACTTTGCTGCAATCTCCGACGCTGTAACTCCCTTTGCTACAACTGTCATTGTTGCAACCCCACTTGCAACTTTGATTGATTTATCAACTCATTCCCCTCTCATATTTGTTGCTACAACTCTCATCACTGCAAATTTTGTTGCTACAACTCACGTTGCTCCAACTTTTAATGTTGTAGCTTCATTGTTGAAACTCACATTGCAACAACTCCACTTGAAACTTCACTTTATTCTACAACTTTCCCACATCATTGATGCTATGACTCGCCTACACCACCAATGATGCAAATTTTCCTTACCACCAATGATGCAACTCGCTTGCACCACTAATGTTTTGACTCTCATATGCATTGTAACTCTTGGCATTGCAGCTCAATTGTTGCAACTCTCATTGTTGCAACTCTGCATATTTCACTGCATGCTCTTATTATTGTTTTCTCTAATGCACTTCCATAAAATAGAATAAGTTAACCCCAACGCCGATGCTAAGATTCCGACCAAACCTCATTTTTGTGACTCTGGTTTTGTCTCCATAAATC
The DNA here is from genome assembly GCA_009831015.1 of Picea engelmannii. Classification (NCBI taxonomy): domain Eukaryota; kingdom Viridiplantae; phylum Streptophyta; class Pinopsida; order Pinales; family Pinaceae; genus Picea; species Picea engelmannii. The sequence continues at coordinate 27,239 of WSFP011303470.1, read as the reverse complement.
CACTATCACGACACTCGTAAAAAGGGTAACCACTTTAGGTAAGACATGACATGTATTTTTTCTGGAAGAATGTGTAATGAATTAGCTCTAAATGGAATATTTTCCATTATTACTAGCCACCCCACACCATAATTTCCATAATCACCATGTTATTTCCATAATCACCATATTATTTCCATAATCACCACGTTATTACCATAATCGTAAATCCCCCACCCAAATAACAACCATCTCCTTCACAATCACAACTAGTCATACTTAGGAAAAAGAGAGAACATGGGAGGCTCCATGATACACAGAGAACCAACAAAAGCACTTCTACTCTAAGCTTATGAAAATATTGCACAAATTCTCCTCTAGGTTGGTTGGATGGAGTATGTAAAACATTTGTATGGGTATCACGATGGAGTTTTCTTAGAATTCACTCTTAATTTCAGAGAAGAACAATCTATGGTAGCAGGCACTCAGGTGGAAGTAACAAAAGAGATAGTGGTGGAGTTTACAGGATTTCCATGGATAGGTGAGATATGACACTCCGAACGAACCTCCAAGCCCAAAATTATGCAACAATTTATCAATCCAAGAGAGGCCCTAGAAAAGAAGGGAACATGATTCGAAAGACGGTATCTACTACACCTTTGGCATGATGTGGCCATATTCATGCAACTTTATTTCACATGTGAAGGCCACTACATGGTCGTTTATCTTCATCATATATAGCTCATGGACCACCTCAGACACGACCGACCCATCAATATGCCTTATTTCCTTTTTCAGACCTAGAGACCATGATGACACTCACATGGATATCGAAGCATCCCAAAGATTCTATTTTACACCACGGGATTATGAAGTTGTTGGTGGACGCAGTGGCTGCACTTCAAGAATCCACAGAAGCAGTGGATGCACTTCCGACACCATGAGAAGTAGCGAATGCAACTCCACCTCCAAGTAACAATGCCACATATATAGTAACCCCAGATGATAACAATCCTCAACCAAAGAGACCCAGAAGGACAAATAGGGAAAGGGGCCATAGTGCTTCAACTCTGACAAAGGAAGGACATGATAGTGATGTCGAGGTGACTAGAAGAAAACCCCATAAAAAGAGAGAAAGAGGGTTCAAAATGAGGCAACCATATATTCCAAAGAAAAGAATAACGTGGAACACCCCCACAACTACAACCCAACACAAAAAACGAAAACCTATTGAGCTCAAAGAAAAAGAACAAAAGGATGACCTGGAAGATGATGAAGTAAAGGATACAAAACCCTTCGCTGACCCACAAGAACCAGTGGAGGGAACTAACATGGAATTTGATGAGGGAATGGACACAAATTCCCTTTCTAACCCACAAGAACTAACAAGAGGCACTCTTGGAGAATGTATTACCTCCATCCTTGAGGTATATAGATGAAGACGAACCAATAGAAGGAATTTTGGGGGAACATTAACCTATCAAACTACAAGATTCAGAAAAAGAAGAACCATAAGAAGAGGCTCTTACTGATCCACAAGAACCAACAGAGAGCACCCATGGGGAACATGTTGCAAACCCATGAGAGGCAAAGGATCGATCACAAGAGAAGGAGGAACATGAGGCAGAGGCTCATGTTGATCCATAAGATCCAGTAGAAAGAACTGCTCAAGAACAGTATACCAAACCTCAAGAATCACAAATAGAGGAACCAGAGCACTCTACCAATTCGCAAGAGAAACAAGAGAACATACTAGAGGCTCTTGTTGACACATTAGGAAACACTTTTGAAGACAAGTCTGCTAATGCACAAGAACCAAGAAAACAAGAACAAAAACTAGAGATTGTTGAGCCTGAAAGGAAGGTTACTGCTACATCCTCGGTAAGCATTCCATAGTAATTACCTATTTATGCATATCTTATCAAACAAAACAAGATGTTGAGGATGAAAAATTGGAAGCTACAAATCAAACTTAAAATGTTGAAGGATGAACTTGATGAACAAAGGGCACCTGAGAAGTAAGGTTACCCTGTAGAAAGTCCTCTTGCTGCAAGGGAACCCTCTCTTTAGAAAGAGGGGAAACTCAAACAAAGGAAATAAAAGAAATAGTTGTCCAAAACATAGATGTTATATTTGTTAACAGATCTAGCCAGAATGAAACAAAGAATGTACTACCAGAGGAAAAATAAATTATAGAAGGGCATAGCACCAATGAAAAAGAGGAACATAGTCATCCAAAGGAAGAAGGGAATGTGGAATGTAGTGTCAACAACATCCATGGAAATAATGATTTCTCTAACCCTGACTTCTTGTTGGTTTCATAGGGACATGCAACAAATTTGGGTTGGGTAATATGACAGGTGCATAAATTGGCATACTTTCAACAACTGTTTAGTACCTTTTTCCTTACAATTTTTCCACTGTTCACTCTCTTTTGATATCTTTCTCATATAGTATGCCTTAATTTTTCATATATGTATGAATATTCTCCCGTATGAAATTTTTATGTTGTTCTTATATATTTCTTAAGGAAAACTATTACCTTCTTGCACTTACATTGCTATGCAGGAATAATTACAGTTGTTGAAATTCCCTGTCGGAGCTGCAACTCATCTACAAGTGCTACAAATCTGAGCACGATACAATTGCTACAACTCCAAGTATGATACCATTGTTGTAACTCCAAGACAAAGTATTCCAAAAAATTAGTTAGCCTTGCAACTACTAGTCATGGAACGTTCCTCACATAAAAGGGCGACATGAGCCAAGTGGACAACCAAAAGATAGATTAGTTCTCCTACCAACCGTCGCCCAAATAATTCAAGTTAGAATATGCCCGATCTTTCCTAAAAAATGGAAATATCAATGTAGACAAAGAAACAACCTGATTCTCTTGGTTTTCTATATGTCCCTTTGTTTTATATTAGATATAAATTGTACTATATAAAAACCCCAACTTCCCTTGAGATCAGGGGAATGATTATTGTGATAGCATACGACTATATTGTAAATCTTAAGACTTCATCAATATAATTTCATTTTATCCTCCGGTTTGTGTGCTTATGAGTTGAATATTTGTGTGACTATGATTTCATGTTTGTGTGACTATGTGTGACTATGATTTCATTTTCTCCTTTGTAGTCTTGTGTAAATAGCTAAGTTTTTGCAGTGAAATCCACCTAGCACGTGGAAAAACTACACAGTCTACCTAGATTAGAAGCTATTTGATTTCCAGCGAAGATGGATGTGTCAAATCATCATGTGGACTAGAAGGATCAACTATTTTTCCATAGGATCGTGTAGTTTTGATGTGATTTTCATGCATTAACTCACTTAGACAAGATACTAGAAAATAGGAGTTGGTTATGTTTTATGTTGTAACATTTTGTAACAAACTCCTAAGAGCAAGAGAATCCTATGTAACTACTTGATATCGAATTTATTAGAAGAGGGATGAAGGATAGACTGTATATCCAATTTTTTTGAGTGATGAAAGGGTTCGGTCTTGAGACCCAAGAGAGAGTTGGAGTAAGGATAAACCTGTGTGTTTTGAATGTAAGCTTGAGGGAAACCATTTTCTACTATATCTGATCATTAGAGATTCAGATAAATTTTACCAGTCTTTAATTCTTGTGCTTTTCTTTCTTCTTCACCTCATTTGAATAAATAGTGATTTTTGAGGATCAAATCTTTTCATATATTGTGGATTCATATGCAGTGAATGATTCATTGTAATTTCCCATGAGTTATATTGAGTGTTCAATTGTCTTCTATTCGATTAGCATAAATGATTTTTGTTCTTTGAATATTCATCTTAATAGATTCCAGAATTTTTCTCTGTAATTTATATTTGTTTTCTCAATGATTCTATCTTCTACACATATTGAGAGTGTCGAGTAATTTTCTTAGATTCCTCTGATTTATGAGATATAACATACTCCATTGCCCAATGGTGAAAGATCACTGATATACAATTAGTTTTCTTCCTTCTCTTTCTCATTTAAGTCTTGTTGATCCACTTACCAAACTTGATTTAAATTATTGATATTATGATGGATACTGGGCTTATCCTTATAGTAGTCTAAGGGTAACTTCTAGTGCTAACATGTTGTATGTAGATCTTATTTTCATCCCAAGTCTTCAAATGCTTATGATTTTAACCCCTCAAAATATGTGCCAAAGACTTTTTGACTACTTCTATATTCCCATCTTCCTATGGATGGAAAGCTATAGATATTTTTAACTTAGTGTCCATCTTCTCCCATAGTGTAGTCCAAAATGTACCAAGAAATATGGCATCCCTATATGAGATGATGCTCCTTGGTATCCCAAAGTGCACTTAGACCTGTTCAAAGAACATATTTTTTGCTTCTTGTCCTTTGATGGTATTTTTACAAGGCATGAGCATGTACATCTTGTTGGACCTGTCAACTACCACAAATAGATAATCAAGTCCCTTCCTGGTTATTAGTAAACCTCCCACAAAATCCATTGAAATTATTTCCCAAGGTCAAGTGGGTAAAAGTAAGGGGTGGTATAAACCTTACTTCCTTTTATTGGGATTTCTATTGCAACAAAGTATACATCCTCTAATATATCGTGAGCATATTCTTGCATTCTAGGCCACTACACATACCTCTTTAATTTGAGCCCCTCCATTAAGATGCAATTGTTCACCCTTAGGGACACAGAGCTTGTCGAATTTGTAAAATAACCCATTTTGGAAATGATAGTCATCATTTTCATCGCTTTATTCAATATTAATTTGTCATTGTAGCTACTAAAACACCTCCTTGAAGTCCTCATCTTCTATGTATGATTCTTTGTATGAATTGTGGATAAAAGGTTCCATGTGCATTAGAGTTCTCAAAGTTGTAATCTTGGATGTGGGTGGCCTTGAAAGAATGTATTCCAACTTGTTTTCGTTTCCCTTATTATAATTGATGACTAGATGAAATTTTTGTAAAAACCCCATCCACTTGTAGTGTATGTTTTTTTGTAGCTTACTCTGGACCTAAAAATATTGTAAAAGTTGGAGATTTGTGTGGATGATGGTCTCCTTTCCCATAAAATAGTGTTTCCACTTCTTGACAACTTGAAGGACATAAAGTTCCTTGTCATAGGTAGGGTAGTTGAGAATTTCCCCATGAAATATTTCAGAATAATAGCATACATACCTTCCACCTTGCATAAAAACTACTCCCATTGCATATCCACTTGCATATGTCTCGACCTCAAAAGTTTTTTTCAAGTTTGGTAATGTGAGAACTAGTTTTTGACTTATCTTTCTTTTCAACTCATTGAAATCCTTCTACTAATTCTTCCTCCTCTGTAAACTCTTACCACTCGTTATTATAGTGTGGAGTGGTGCAAATACCACTAGAAACAAAGATATGAACTTTCGTAGGTACTGTGTTTCCACAACAGAACTCCCAACTTCAATGACATTTGTAGGAACTATCCATTTCATGATGGTCTCCATTTTTACAGGATCTATATTGAGCTCCCCTCCACCGATCACATGCACTAAATACACCAAATACTACTGGGAAAACTCACATTTCTTAAGGTTATACAACAATCGATGCTTCGTCAGAGTATCTAACACTTGCATGATATGTGAGATGTGCTCCTCCCAAGTAGCACTATAAACCAATATATCATCCAAATAGACTATAAAAAATGAATCTAGATATGGGAATAATACATCATTCATCATTCATCATTCTCATAAATGTAGTTGGTGAATTACATAAACCAAATGTCATGAACAACCATTCATACAAACCTTGCCTTATCTTGAAGGCGGTCTTCTTCCTTGACGCGTACCTAGTGGTATCCTGAATTGACATCCAACTTGGTGAAATAGTTTGCGAGCTAGAACTGATCTAACAAATCATCAATCTTAGGCAGAGGGTACTGAAGTTTTAGTGTAATCTTGTTCAATGCTATGCAGTCGTTACACATTCGCCAAGCCCCATCCTTATTTGGTACAATTATGATAGGTGACCCACAAGGTGAAGTTCTTGGTCGAATCACACCCTAATCCAATAGTTGTTGAAACTATGTATTCACTTCATTTGCTTCCAGAATTGAGTTTCTATACGTCCCAATATTTGATAATGGGGATTCTAGCAATATTTGTATTTTGTGCTCCACTTCCCTCTTAGGCGATAGCCCTTTAGTTTCTTGGAGCACTCCTTTGTATTCTTGTAGCAAATCCTGCAACTAATGTTTATTCTCTTTAGTACACCCCTCCAGGGATGCCTTTACTCTTATCGAATCATCATCAAATTCATTTTCTCTTAAGAAAAACAAAACATATTTCTTACTAGAACTAATCAATTTCTTGGATTGGTTGGCACTTGCCAATGAGCTCTTTGACTTGCCTATATGAGCATTGATGATGTAGGACTTCTCATCCTTGATTATTCGGTACTTTTTATCTCTCTGCATGAAGAATGCATCCCCGATATACATGTAGGGGATTCCAAACACTACTCCACATACATCAAGGGGTATTATGTCCAATTCCACTTCATTAATAAAATAAACCCTTACAAAAAATTTAATCTTGCATTGTTTATTTACCATGATCTATGCATCCTTTTTTATCCATCCCAATGGCTATGGGATAGGATGTTCATGAACCTCCAATCCAATTTTGATGACCAGATCAGTTTCTATGAGATTAGCCTATGAACTAGAGTTGAATAGGGCATTTATCTTGGTATTTTTAACCTAGATCTTGATGTGGAAGAGTTTGGTCATCTCCTTCTCTTCCTTGTAATGAATGTAAGTTTTAAACCTGTGAAGTAAAGCAATGCATATAGATTCTTAAGAAAAACATAATTTAATCAATGGCTCATACAGAGAGTACACAAAGATTTTATACCAGAAACCCTCAACCGAGAAAACCTTTCTTATATTCATTATATCGAATTTCACCATTCACCATACAATATATATACAATTTTTTTAGGTATTTCATAGATACCAAAATCCTAATCCCTTAATCTGGGATTAATTTACAAAACTGCTAAAAATAGCAAAATCCACTAAAAATAGCAAAAACCGCCCAAAAAAAAAATTCAGGGCATTGCCCCGAACACTACGCATAACCAAGGGGGAAGCATACTTCCCCCCCCGGGACCCCCCTAGGAAAGCGCCCGATGCACATGACACATAGGACACTACTAGAGGGATCGTCAGATGCAGTTGTCATATTTGACGCGCCCACACACACACATGCAAAGAATATAACACATACCCAACATTCTCCCACTTGTTGTTTTATTTGCATCTAGGGGTCCAGGGGATTATATAGTCAAAAATCAAGGGCATCATGCCCATTGTTACTCTACACCAGGAGAACTTTTTTGTGCTCATAGACTTTGTCAATGAATCTGCAACATTCTTCAAAATGTTAACCTTTTCCAGCAACACCTTCTTTTCCTTAACCATGTCTCTCACAAAGTGATACTGAACATTAATATGCTTTGTCTTCGAATGATAAGCTAGGTTATTTGCCAGGAATATTTCACTCTGACTGTCACATTCTAATATCATTTCTTGTTGTACCAACCCAATACATGAACACAGTCTTTGTAACCATACTGCTTCCTTGCTTGCATGAGTGGCTTCCATGTATTCAACTTCTGTAGTTGAGAGTGCCACTACAACCTGTCTTTTTCTCATCCAACTGATTACTCCTCCAAATAGGTTAAACACATACCCACTTGTATATCTTCTGTGATCCATATCTCCAGCCTAGTCTGCATCAACAAAGCCATGTATGCCCAACGCTCTGTCCAATCCTGGTCTTCCTTGGTAGCACAATATATAACTGGTAGTGCCACAAAGATACATGAAGACCCTCTTTACTTTTGTCCAATGCTCCTTCCATGGTTTTGACATATACCTACTCAAAAATCCCACTGCATGTGCAATGTCCGGTCTAGTACAGACCATTGCATACATCAAACTGCCAACTGCACTGGCATACAGAACATGGGACATGTCCTATTCTTCTTCCTATGTCTTGGGACACTGATCTACAGATAACTTTACACCTATAGGAATAGGAACCTTGACTGGTTTACTTCCATGCATATTAAACCTCTACAATATTGTCTCAACATATTTTCTCTGATTCAACCAGAGTTTCCTGTTTGCACGATCTCTTTTAATCTCCATTCCCAGAATGAAGTTAGCAGCATCGAGATCCTTCATGTCAAATTTGGAGGATAGTTTCGATTTCACCTCCTTGATAACATCCATGTTATTTCCTACCAACAACATGTCATCAAAATACAACACTACATAAATGAAGTGATTACCAACCTGCTTGGAATATATGCAGTGATCAACCCTTCTTCTTACAAATCCCAATCCAAGGATGCATGTGTCAAACTTTTGGTACCACATCCTAGGTGATTGCTTCAGACCATATAGTGACTTCTTTAGCTTACAGACCAACTCTTTCTTTCCCTTCAATACAAAGCCTTCTGGCCGCTTCATGTAGATTTCTTCTTCCAGATCACCATGTAGGAATGTTGTCTTCACATCCATCTATTCCACTTCAATATCAAAAGCAGTAGCAATAGATAAAAGAAATATAATAGAAGTTAACTTAGCAACAGGAGAAAAAATCTCACCAAAGTCAATTCCCTCTACCTGGGAATAACCTTTTGCTACTAATCAAGATTTGTATTTCTCCACTTTACCTTGTGCATTAAAGTTATTCTTAAACAACCATTTTCTACCAACAAATTTTCTTCCAATTGGCAACTCAACTATATCCCATGCCTCATTATTATCCAAGGCATCCATTTCTTCAACCATGGCCTTCTTCCATAGTTTACTATCCTCTAAATTCACTGCTTCCCTGACATTTCTTAGATCATCATCAATAATAGATAAAGAAAAATTGGAACAGAAATCAGGTGGGCTATACCTTTCTGGTTGCCTTTTATCTCTCACTGATCTCCTCAATATTGGGGTATGAGGTTCTTCTTCTTCTTCTTCTTCTTCCTCTTCTTCATATGATTCATATTTTGCATCATCCAACTCAAGCTCTATTTTCTCAGGTTCATCTTGCATTGGTAGGAATTCTTGTTTCAACACATCTTTTACCTCTCTAAAAACAACATCTCGATTGTAAACAATCTTCTTGGTTTCTGGGTTCCAAAGTTTATAACCTTTCACACCATCTTTATAACCAATAAAGATACACTTTTCAGCCTTTTTATCTAGCTTACTCCTATTTTCCTTTGGAACATGTACATAAGCATCACAACCAAACACTCTAAGATGTTGAAGAGAGGGTTTCTTTCCAGACCATACCTCGTGTGGAGTTGTACCCACTGCCTCTGCCCAGAATTCTTGTCCTAACCTGGCACCACTGAGCATGCTCCTTGCTTTTTCCATCAGTGTCATGTTCATCCTTTCTGCAAATCTATTCTGTTGAGGAGTGTATGGAGTAGTCTTCTGCCTTTCTATACCAGACTTCCTACAGAATTCTTCAAATTCATTTCCATAGAATTCTCCACCATTATCTATTCTCAATACCTTAATTTTCTTCTCTGTCTGATTTTCTACCAGAGCCTTAAACTCTTTAAATTTATCAAATACCTTAGATTTCTTTCTAAGAAAATAAATCCATGTGTTCCTTGAAAAATCATCTATGAATGAAACATAATACAGAGATTTACGTAGGGATGGAACAGGAAAAGGTCCAAACACATCATTGTGTATCAACTCTAAGATCCCCTTTTCTCTTGTAGCACCAGATGGGAATCTTACTCGATTCTGTTAACCATATGTGCAATGTTCACAGAAATCAAAATCCAGAGTGCAATTAGACATACCTTCAACCATGCCTTTACTGTGTAGTGTTCGAAGGCCCTTTTCTCCAATATGCCCCAGTCTTTGATGCCACAACATGGTCTTGTTTTTAGGGACGGTATTGGTCTTTTCTTCTTTATTTGTTTGCTCAAGGAAAATAGAATTGTTACAACCATTGGTATAAGTGTTTCCCAACAAATTTTATAGAGTTCCACACTGAACTCCCCTCATCAACACCATTTCTCCTCGTACCATCTTACAAGTGTTCTTTCCAAATACGGTATCCACTCCTGCATCATCCATCTTGCTTACAAATATTAGGCTCTTGGCTAGTTTTGGAATGTGAAAAACCCCAGGGAGAGTTCTAATCCTTCCATCTTTTAGCAAAAACTTAACCCTTCCACGTCCCAAGATTTTTTTTGTCGAGTCATCTCCTAGGAATACATCACCACCATCGTATTTTTCATATTCAGAGAACCACTCCCTGTGAGGAGTCATATGGTATGATGCACCTGAGTCGGTCAACCATACATCATGGTCTTCATGTGTATTTGTAGATCCCAGGTAAACATCACCTCCTTCTTCAGTGGAGGTTTTCGCCTCTATGGAAGAGGTACTATCATATCCCTTTGGTTTATCAACCTTCTTAGACTTGCAATCTTTCTTATAATGCCCTGTTTTACCACACTTCTAGCATTTCCTCAAAGATTTTCCTGGAGACTTAGATCTACCTATAGATTTAGATCTCCCCCCTGAAGGTTTACCAGGATTCCTGTCTTGGGTACGACCTCTTACAAATAAATCATTTGTGCTATGAAATTTTCTGCTTCACCTCTTCAGATAACAAGGATGAAACTACATCCTCATACTTCAATGTAGATTGAGTGGTACTACCAATTGCTACAACCAGATTATCCCAAGAGTCTGACAAAGAACATAACAAAGTAATACACTTATCTTCTTCTGCAATCGTAATATTAACAGAGACAAGTTGACTTACCAGAGTATTAAAGGAATTTAGATGTTCTGTCACATAATCTCCATCTTCCATCCTAAGATGATACAACTTCTTTTGAAGAAACAACTTGTTTACTAGGGTCTTTGATTGATACAAATTCCACAACTTATCCCATAGTTCCTTGGTTGTAGATTCTCCCGAGACATTCAACAAAACCGAATCTGCCAAATAGAGTCGAATAGTACTCCTTGATCTTCTATCCAACTTCTCCCAATCTTCCTTTGACATACCAGTAGTTGGTGTACTAGCAGCTTGTGTACTAGTAGGTTGTGTACCAATAGCCTGTGTGCTAGTAGACAGTGTACCAGTGGGTTGTGTACAAGGATCCGCGTCGATCCATTATTCTATCTCAATTCGAGATGAGCTCGCCATTCCTCTTTCTAAACTCGAATCTCCACTGCAAAAGCTCCCACTAAACCTAGGTTTATCACAGACCCAAGATAAACTTGATTTATCAAGACCGAGCCAAACCCTCAACAACAAAGGTGTCCCTTTGAAGCGAAAAACGAGCTTTGATACCACATGTAAGTTTTAAACCTGTGAAGTAAATCAATTCATATAGATTCTTAAGAAAAACATAATTTAATCAATGGCTCATACACAGAGTACACAGATATTTTATACCAGAAACCCGCAACCGAGAAAACCTTTCTTATATTCATTATATCGAATTTCACCATTCACCATACAATATATACAATTTTTTTAGGTATTCCGTAGATACAAAAACCCTAATCCCTTAATCCAGGATTAATTTACAAAACTGCTAAAAATAGCAAAAATCGCCCAAAAAAAAAAATTTGGGGTGCTACACGTAACCAAGGGGGGGCATACCTGCCCCCCTAGGGAATCACCCGGTGCACACGACACATGGGGCACTACACATTTTTCATATTTGACGTGCCCACACACACACATGCAAAGAAGATAACACATACCCAACAATGAAGGCTACTCAAATTCACCTCCTTCTCCACTAATGTGCATACAATATTTTCTTCCACATCGGAGCTACTTTCAACATGATTACTCGAATCCATGGCTAGAAGATTATTTTTCTTTGCATCCTTCTTGTGGTTCTTTGGGTTCAAACTCTAGATGTAATTTCCAAAACTTTTCTTAGTGTGCCCATCAATATTGCAATGGTTACAATGGTTTCTAGCATCCTTGCATTGATGTACATTGGATTCCATCTTCTTATTCTTTCCCCCTTTCCACATCTTCTTCTCCTCCTTGGAAGCTTCATGGTGCTCATTCTTCTTGGAACCACCTAGATTCCCTTTATTCTAGCCAATGTTTTCTAAATATTGTTCCTCTACACATGCTTCATCCATTATCCTTGTCTTGAAAATTGTCACTTGCTTCTGTAGATGGCTATGTAGACCCCCCATATACTTGAGGAGTATGCTTGCGCTCTTGGGAGAGATACCTATCATGATGTCCATCCTTCTAAAATCGGTGAATTATCAAACCCACAAAAACATTTATAATAATTCTATTAGTACAAAAATGTGAAATTAAAACAAAACCATATAACAAATTTTCCATTTATAACATTTGTAACAAAATATATATCATTTGCAAGAATGAAGTTAGAGGACCATGCTTTAACCTGGTGAGAAATCCATACAAAAACACTTAAGCTGAGGGTGATCCACTAGTAACTAGGTGGGAGGACATCAAAACCCTCATCAAGTCCTAATTCTACCCTATCAGGTATGTAGAGGACCAATGGATCCGGTGGCACTACATTAGGAAACCTAGTAGTGAATGAACCGACTTGCATACACATTTATAATATTTTTATTAGTACAAAAATGTGAAATTCAAATAAAACAATATAACAATTTCACATTTAAATAAGATTTAACTCAACATATGATACCTAGAAGGGGGTAATCTATCCATACCAGGTAGAAATGGTTCATCACCGTTGATACCTCAACCTATAGAAACACAACAAAATTATATTTGATTCATCATAAAAAAAATGTAGAAACAAAACAAATATCTTATAGATGTAGCTGAAAAGTAGCATATCGATGAGGTTTCAAGAGAATAAGCAGAGCATTGTGGTGAATTTATCAAAGATATTGCATACTTGACTATGTAGTACACTAAATGGTCGGGCTTTTGCTAATGCTACATCAATGGTGGAAACTGACATTATTGTATCTGTCAGCATCAAGGGTCTATTATCTAAGCGTAACAAATGCAAACATCATATAATTAGTTATAAAAAATATATACAAAAATCTATCTATCTATCTATCTATATATAATTAATGAAGAACATAAATATGGTCAAGATATGCTCATGTCTAGTGGCCTCCATTTCCCCATAACAAATTTTCTTGTAGCTCGAGCAATGAAGGTCACATGAACGTCCAGTCTATCCATGTTCCCTCTCTTGGATGGATTCTACTGTAGGGCTTGAAGGACGAGCCCCTCTCCCAATATCACATGTAGGTAGCTCATGCTAGGATAATTCTTTAAAATTGTTGTGTTGCACCAATCTTCGATTCAATCTATATACATAATCAATGAAGAACATATATATGTTTAAAATACTAGTATCCTCTATGAAATTCTCATGTCTAGTGGCCTATGTTGGCCCATAACAAGTTTACCCACAACTCAAACATCTACGAGGGTCAAATGAACACCTAGTATGTCCATGTGCCCTCTCATGTACACAATCTAATGTAATACTTGAAGGAACAAACCATCTTCGAACATCATATGTAGGTAGCTCATGCCAGGGTAATTCTATAAAATTATTGTGTTGCACCAAGCTCCAAGTCAAGGTGGATATGGATACTTATGTCTGGTTGTTTCTTTATCTAATGGGAGGGTGTCGAGAAGGTGGGTTATGCCTTCACCTAGGAGGATGAGGACCTAGAATTGGATCACACCTAACATTTTCTCTGTCATGTGCGGATCTACAACCCACCCCCTAGAATTCTCTAATGCAAAAGTAGTTGACATGGAGACCTAACATAAACTATGGCCATAATTTCCTGACGAAACATAGAGGCACCTCCTTATCATTACAGGGAGGTTTTTCAAAAACCATTAATCACCTATCCATCCAATTATCTAAAAATGATTGGTAGGTGCATGAGTCCATATAAATGAGTCTCTTTGTGATTGTTGGTTGTAATTTGATTCTAGGATCAATGAAGAATGTCATCAACTATTGTTTTGTAATGTTTAGGAATCTAACTTGGTTTTTATCAAACCTAGCTTTGTAAAATTAAAATATTCTAGCCATATAATAAAAAATATTACTTTCCTCCGAGGTGTAGAACAGTCGGTGATGGAGTGTACTGTTAAAGCACTCTGTTATGTGAATTCATTGTTTCAAAACCATCAGCTAGCCTTGTGTGCCATGTGAGGGGTCGCGTTGGCATGCTTGGGGTTATAGTTGTAGTAGTCAGATAACACGACCAAGTGTCATGCGAGTATGTGTCAGAATAGTTGTTGATTTCCCTAGTCAACAAAAAAAATTACTTAATTGGCCTTGGGCACTTATAATGGAATATATAATCATGTCCAGGGAACTGGATTGTGACAATCGTGATGGCTCTCAAGTACTCATCAATTTCATCAATTTCCATGTTTATATTTTCTAGTTGTGGGTTGGGATTTGGTGTGGCTTCCTATGGTGGCGTTGGGTTTGGGTTTTCTTCAGGCTCCATGTTAATTAAGTTTGCTGCAATTTAATAATGGAAAGTATAGGTTAGATTTATTTTTTATACATTTCAACAAATTTGGAAATTAAAAAAGAAGAAGAAATGACATCTAGATACATACCTATAATCAACCTTAAGATGATGCCAAGAGAGTGTGGATGCCACATCAACAATACCTAACCAACAAATTGCTCAATATCTCTTCAAAACACACGACACGGTCGATCTATTGGTGAAATAGACTGACTAATGCCTCTTTCAAATTATTTAACAAAGGAACATGCATAGGTTCCTAGAACATGTGTGTGTTTCTAGGAATGCATGGACATTCCTAAGAATGCATGAACATTCCTAAGAACACACACATGTTCTTCTTGAGGGGTTGACATGGCCTCCTCCATATCAATTTGGGAGATGTCAAGTCTATCACATTAGGAACACGTGCACATTCCTAAGAATACACACATGTTCCTATGTGAGCGCATTCGTGATCACCATGTTGCCACATTTTAGTCCATCAACTTTTTACAGACACCCTAATATATAATTCTAAGAACAATGAGGGATAGTTAAAATAATTTAATTGTGATATAGGGGTTAAACAAGGTTTCCTCTTGTTCCCTACCCTTTAGTGGCATTTATATTGACAAGTTAGAGGCTTGTCTAGAAGAAGGAGGTTGTGTTGGCACTACTTTAGCTTGAATAGTCATTTTCCTTATTCTTTACACTGATGGCATTGTTCTTTTAGCAAGATTCCCCTCTATATTGACAAGCAACTAATAATTCTCAAAGATTTCTATTCTAGCACTAGTGTGTCAGTAACACTAATAAGACAAGGGTTATGATAATCAAATCCAAAAAGGTCATATATACTAATTTTATGTATGACAATAACAACTTAAGGGAAGTTAACTCATATAAATATCTTAAAGTGGACATTGATCACAAGCTCAACTAGAACTATATCATCGAGAGAATGACTAATGGAGGATGAAAAGCCTATTTTAGTCTTGAGAACAAAAGTAAACCAACACATTTCTTGTTTTGGGAAAAAAATAAATTCCTCTTTCACACTCTCCTTACTCCTCTTATCTTATATGGATGTGATGTTTGGAGTTGCACTACTTCTAAAGAATCTTGTAGGAAAATCAAACAAATCTAGAATATTTTATAATTTATAATATTAAAATTAAGGCTAGGACTAGGTACCTAATGTATAAGCACGTGATAACTAACATGAATGACAGGAGGCTTCCTAAGATTGTTTTGAATTTGAGTCAATGAACTACTTAAGAGTAGATGGCATAAATATATTAATTTTTGGTTAAACCATTGGAGAATAGAAGAGGAGGTCACTTCTTAGAATATTGATAACATTAAAAATGCTATACCATCTAAATTTAAGGATAAAATGTGGTGTAAGGAAGAAATAGAGGATAAGAGAAATTTAAAGTAATATAAAGAAGCCATTTACTCCATCAACTCTAACAAACTCCATTGTGAAACTGGGCCATATGAAATAAGTTGTCCTCTTTAAGTTATTTTTATTATTATGATTTTAATATACTATAGGGTCTCTTCTCCCAATAAAATAATAATAATCTAATTTTTAAGGTATATATATATCTATTAATGAAACTAGCCAAGATCTATTTAACTTGAAATATAAGCCTTGAGAAGGATCAAATCTCTCAAAATGCAAACCTTTTTTAAAATACAAAACTGAAAGGAAAGTTAAAACTTTGCACCTTAAGAAATTTGATCCCTCTTAATACATCATGGATCTAAAATGGTTCTATAAATTAAATTGACCATTTATTTTACTTTAAGAATTAAGAATTTATAATCTATAAATTTTTTAATTAAAAATCTACACTTTGTTTTGTTAATTTGTTTATACGTTGTATTTATTATCTTATTGCAAATGTCTATGTCACTTAAATTTGTTATTTTAAATTTTAAAAACAATGATTAATATCTTATTTTAAAAATTGATAATTTGATTAATATCTTATTTTAAAAATTGATAATTTATAATTCACATATTTTAAAAATTTATTTGTAAAAATTTTTTTGACAAAAATTAAATTTGTATTTCATTCAAAGTTATAACTATCAAATTTCAACATGAAAAAATATTTCAATTTTAATAAAAATAGTTGTTAGCAGTTTGAATGCCCCTTTGAAAAATAAAAAATACAAAGAATACCAAACACGGAACCTTCTGCATTTCTGACAAATGTTTTTTTAAAAAGCCTTTGACATGTACCAAACCCACCCAAAACCTTTGACCTATCAAATGACAAGTTGCTATACGAATCTAACAAATTTGCAGAGTTTCGGGCAGAACCTCTCCTGCACAGCATTTCCCACGAGGAATCAATTCGTTCACGTGTTGGATAAGGTCCTTCTGGTGGCAATTGGGAAAGACACAGCATCCTAAATTTCTATATATTTTCCCAATTGTCAGCTTGCTCGAGCAAAACAGACACACGGCCTATTATTTTAATTTCCTGTTATGAATTTCTCTGCTAGATTCAATTGCAGGAAATCGATGATGCAGCAGAGTTTGTTGTTATGTTTTATGTTTTTGCTTACTTTGGCATCAATTAAGGTGGAGGCATTGAACATTTCATCCGAAGCATATTGTCCGTTGAACATAAGCGCAGAGTTTGTCGCTCATCCATGGATGCTTCATCAATGTTCCGGGCAAGACAAATCTCATTGCTGCGAAGGCATCTTCGATCTGATCAAAATCCTTCTCTTTTCATGGATGCACACCACCGGTTCATTCCTCTTGCCCACCAACCACACGGCGGACATATGTTTAAACGAATTCCAGAGGCAACTGGAAGCCCGGGCAGGAATAGGAGCCGAACTCTTCAATAGCTGCCACGTGAGGTCTGAAAGCTTCGTCTCGGATTCAGGCACCTGCCTCGGTATTGACAATCTAAGCACCTTCGAGARCAGGGTGGATTCGTCCGGYATGAAGTTRAACTGCAACGGATCTGGCCCGGGGGATTTTCAGTGCAATATATGCTTGAGGGCCATGGCGATGGCGCTTCGTTCCCTGRATGAAGGATCTGGAGGTAAATCGAATTGCCCATTGTTTGTGATTATCTATGTAGGAGGAGGCATCAATTTTTACGAAGATCTCGGTCCGGACGCYGCTTACTGTCTTCAGAGCGAACATAATTTAACGGCATTGGCAAGGAAGGTGGGAAAAAGAGCTACGAAGTCGTATATCCTCGCTGCTATCTCTGTCGTATTAATGCTCGTCGTGCTATCGAGCATTTGTCTGTATTTAAATCGGCGAAAGTCTCGTCTCTGGAAATCAAAACGGATGAAGTTGATGCAGACATACGAATTGTTGAGCTCGAGCACGGGACTGGCGTTCTTCAGCCTGTCGGAGATCAGAGATTCCACTSGGAATTTTGCGGCATCGAACGTGATCGGCGAAGGAGGTTTCARCACTGTTTACCGGGGAACGCTGCCAGACGGATCGCGGATAGCCGTGAAGAGATTAAAGTACTCGACRAAGATCAAAGGAGACGCGGATTTCCGCCACGAACTGCATGTCATCAGCGGGATTAAGCATCGCAACCTGCTACCTCTCAGAGGCTACTGCGTCGAATTCGACAATGACGGACAGGTTAGCGAGCAGCTTCTTGTTTCTGATTTAATGGAGAACGGCAGTCTGGCGGATTGTCTTTTCAATTCCAATACATCAACATGCCTGTCATGGCCCGAGCGCTACAAGATTGGCGTGGGCATAGCTAGGGGGCTCGCTTATCTCCACGAATTCGCCATGCCTGCCATCATTCACAGGGACGTAAAGGCTGCGAATGTGTTGCTGGACACCCATCTCAAAGCTCTTGTCGCAGACTTTGGTCTGGCCAAGTTAAAGCAAGAAGAGGAGGAGAATAGCCACTACAGCACCAGGACGGTCGGGACGCTCGGTTATGTGGCTCCCGAATACGCTCTCTACGGCCATCTGACCGTTAAAAGCGATGTATTCAGCTTTGGCATCATACTGCTGGAGCTCATAACGGGGCGGAGGGCTCTGGATTCGACCAGTGGTGTTCTGGAGCACTTTCTTATATCCGACTGGGTTGTCGACATGACGCAGAAGAACCGGGCAGAAGAGGTTATGGACAAGACGATACGGGATTCAGGATACAGGAAAACTATCGATAAAGTTTTATTGTTGGCACTGCGATGCGCCCACCCGAGAGTTGTGTCGAGGCCGTCAATGTCGGAGGCACTGCTCGTCCTTGAAGCAATAGATGGGCCATTGTCAGGTACAGAGGAAATTGAATCGGATCTGGAAGCTTCCTGCAACAGCAGAGGAGAGTTTACTTGGTTTGCATATGCGGGGCGCCGCAAGGACGAGAGCACCAGTGACGGGAGTAATTTTTTTGGCGTAGCAAGCTGTTCAATGTGAAGATGAGATGGCGAAATTAGACTGGATAACGGGTCAATAATTTTATTACACCTATTTACAATGGTCACATTTAATAGGTTTTTAGTTTTTAATAAGTTTTTTTTATGGATGAGATTAAATATGCCTAAAATATTCTTAGTCGTCACAATAAATGAATGGCTCTGATTTCATCCATTAACCTCCGTTTATATGTTTACTTTTTTACATTTACCTAATCATGTTTAAAAATTACTTTGTTCACTAATTTATTTATGTTCTAAGACTTTTGCGATTATTGTTTTGTTCAGAGAGTGCTTTCGGATCCATCGCATAGGTTTTATTTTCTTCGACGTTTCGGACCAAACTAGTGTGGTCCATCATCAGGAAAGCGCTTTTGAAAAATATTAAATTATTAAAGTAACCGAGTTTCTGTGCTGACATCACCAACAATAGCCAGTAGAGAGTTTAGAATAAAGGGATAATTTCCCTGTCTAAATTATCCCTGGAGAATGTTAACTGAAGATTTACTTTTCAATTACCCAGTTAAATTAAACCATAGTTACCCAGTTAAATAATTTTGATTGAAAATTTTTCAGTTCCAAAAAAGGTTCGTCAAAATTCATTCGTATACTTTGATATCATTTATCATATTCTTTTTTAATTAAGCTGAAAAGATTACATTTATCGGGAGATAGGTATATTTAATCATTTTTTAATTATAAATTTCAATTTTATGGTTATTAATTGAAGATGTTGGGATATTTTTAGTGATCTTTCAAATCAATGAATGAAATCTCATGTTTATAATTTTCTTACATTTTTTAAGGCATTAGTTAACCTATTTACTTTTTAACATTTATTTAATATGATTAAAAATTTATTATACAATGACCATCTAATTACCACGTTCAAATAATTACCAAACTTAATTCCAACCCTTTCATATTCTCTACTCGTTCCTGACTAGCTTAATAGGAAAGGCAGAGAAGATTTTATAGTGGTAAACCTAAAAATTTATTGTGTGACTATCTAATTACAACAATGATTAACAAACTTAATTCTAACCCTTTATATTCTCTGTTTTTATTTTTTTTTGCTAACTTAATGTGAATTCATTAGATTATTTACTATTTTTGGTTTTAATCTGGCATATTATCCAGTAAATTTTGCTGAAAATTCTGTAAAAAATTAAGTGAAAAGTTGTTGGTTATGTAGTTTTGATTGGTTAAATTTTTATATTATTGTTTTTTCAAAACTTTGAATTTATTTAAATAAATTCAGAAAATACAATTTAAATAATAAAAAATCTTGATTTCATCCAAATTTATATAAACAAAATTACAATTTATATAAATCTAATTCAAGTGAAAAATATCAATACATAGAAAGTTTGGAAAAAACCATTATAATTTATAATGACAAATAAATACTTATATTGTTATAGTTTTAGGTTGTTACTCAACATTTGGCTTTTTTGTTTTTTTATTTGTAAAATATTGTATAAAATTTATTGACTTTCTAATTTTTTATTTATAAAATATTATATAAAATTTATAAATTGTATCTCAAAAGTTTTAATTAAAAAAAAAAATTATAAATTAAAAAAATTGTTTTTTAATTAATTAAAAGTATTGACGACTTTATGATTTTAATTATTATTATAAATTAAAAAATAAAAATAAATTTTTATGTTTCTCTAAAAACGCCACTGCCTTTCACTATCTGGATTGGTCTTTGTCACGTAAGTTATGTGCTAAGCACATGGCCGAAACCGAATAAATAAATCATTTTCCTGACAACCCTTTGAAATCGCTGCCTGCCCACATGCTCCCAATGATTTACAGTATCTGTCTTTTTCTGTTCAGCGGGCCATCTATTCTCTGTTTATGACGGTCGTAGAAACTAGAGAGAATCACATATTTTTGTAGATGCAAAGTTGGAAGAAAAAACCTCTTCCGGTTTAAAACAAATTTCTTATATTCTATTTTTTTATTATTAAAACTTATTCTTATTACTTATTATTAATAAAGTTTAAAAAAAAAATCTGCAACTCACTATTTATTAATTCATTCACCCTATTTAATCACATTAAACCCTTGTTCCTTAGCATACTAATCTCTTAAATTTAAGTTAAACATGAATCACTAACCGACTAACTCCAACCCTCTACCATTAAGTCCTTAATACCTTACCTATTAAGGTAGATCCTTCTTAAACCTAGATCTATGAATCAAATTTCTTAATATATTGTTATCTAAATATATATTTACATGGTTATTTATTTTTTGTTAATTGATTAGAATTTATTATTATTTTAATATAATATTATATAATCTAACATCACTCTAAATCTTCCCTCTGTAGAGCACCAATTACCTCTTGAATCAATAACTCAAAATAACCCCAAACTTACTAACTCCCTCACCACTAACCCAATAACCAACACACCTTTTAACCATTGACCCACTAGCCCACAATCCCCATAATCCTTTATCAACCAACCAACTATTGTGCCCTAATCAGTAACCCATTAACTCCTTACTACTATGGTTGATTATAGTTGAACACAATAGACTATGATCTAATATAGTTACCCATGATTGTTTCTACTAATCCACTCATACATAAATAACTAACCCATTAATCATTTAAGTATTGTCCACTAATAGCTTAAGAGGGAGGTTCTAAGCTCATTACACTTGTTTTTATTATTTTTATTATTTTTATCTCAAATTTTAAAATTTAAATGAATTATTAAAATTGAAATTGCAATACAAATATTTTAAAAAGTTAAATCTACTTATATATTTTAAAATATAATTTAACTAAAAAACACTTTAATGATAATTGTGGAAAAAACTCCAAATCATATAACCATTAAACTTCTTTCAATTCATTTATGTTTTAAGTATTTTTAACTAAAATTACAAAAATATATGAGCAAAATTGGATGATGGTTATTGAAAAAGATCCAAATCTTATAATATGTGGGTGAGTGCATGAAGTTGATGGATGATAAAGTGGTAATGGGGTGAGCATGAACGCTCTCACACACGAATGCTTGTGCGTTTATAATGTGACAGGATCGAGAAACGTCGAACCTCCACTCAACATGCCACATAGGAACATACCAAGGAACATGTGTGCGTTCTTAGGAATGTGTGCACATTCCTAAGAGGAACGCACATGTGTTCCTATCTGGCCCAATAAAAAAGGCCCTATGAGCGCATTTTTTGGCCATTTTCACCATCGCACCTTGCGTTTTACAAGTTATTGAGAAAATTGAAAGGAGGGATTTTGTTCACCAAGCCTCCAAAATATCCTAACACCATATCGAAGGCAATCCATGTATGTATTTATGATTGTTTTCTTCTTTTTTTAATTTCTTAAACTATTTATTTCCATGTTTTTTGTAATTTTTTAATTTAATTTAAAAAACCAACCTAATTTATATGAACTTCCTTATTAAATTGTAGCATAATAATTAATATGGAACCTGGACACAATCAAAATCCCACACAACCACATGAAGGCACACAAAACACCAACACATAACCACCAAACATAAACACATAAATTGATGAAGGGTTCACCTCTTTGAAATCAATTGCACATGACTTAAGGAGTACAAGAGAGCCTAGTTGATTTCCATTAGCTACTTCATTGGAAACCATTGTATCATCCATTGCAAGTTCCCAAGAGCAATTAACCAATATTTCTAGATACAGGACTAGGATGTTTGACTATTATAGGACTGACATCTATAAAAACCAAGTCAGAGACTTGAATATTACGAAACAAGATTTGATGTCATTATGTATTAATTCCAGAAGCAGAGTACAACCACCAGACAACAAGAGACATATGTGTATGGATTGATGCATCCATCAATAATTTAAGTATAACTGAATGGATAGATGGTTCATGGTGTTCGACAAACCTATCTGCAATAACAGGGAGGTGTCTCTATATTTCCTGAGGAAATTATGGGCAAAGTTTGTTAGAATATGAAAGATTGTGTGCTCATTTTACCATTGACAATACCCTTGTCACCCAACCATAAGCCGAAGCCACCCTCTGAGCACCCTAACCTTCACAGGGAATCATTTTGGAAGCAAACCTTAGGGTAGATAGCCAAAAAAAGTGTGGCACACCTTTCCCCGAGGATAGCGCACCAACAAGAGCTGATCAGATAGTCCAAACCCTAGCCAAGAGATAGTCCAAGCTAAAACGTAACTGCTAGCTACAACAGCTGCACCAACAACTCTCCTCCACACCTGCGCACAAGACTGCAACTACACTGTGCAGACCTGGCTCTCTCTGCAATTCTGAGAATGTGACAAATGAGAGATTGGCGCCCTGTATTTATAGTATTCCTGGCTAACTGCCTAGGCCAACTTCTTATTCTGGGTATCTTTCTGTTCAGTATATTATTATTTCTTCTGGCCGACTTCTTCTCTTGGAGGCTAATAACCTAATATAAATTATCTTCTTGAGCCGACAAGTCTTCTAGGGTTATTAGCCAACTCATTAGGGTTTCTTCTTACTTCCCGGATTATTCTATCCTTGTCAGGTTTACACGTGGAGGTAAATACCTCCCGCAGCTACCATAATATCAACACTCCCTCTTAGCTAGGGAGGTATTACAGGTAATGGTCTTGAGCACAAAACATACCATTCACTAGGTAACATCAACATAGTTATATAGACTAGATCATGACCTGATCATGAGCACCACCATCATCATCATTAGCTTCATCATCTCTTGAAACCATACTTTATCTGAGTAATCAAACATGATGCTCACTCCACTGAGTGATACAAGAGCCATTCTTCTAATCTAGAAGAGTAAATGTTCTGAACCATTTTTTGTCTGGAAAATCTTTGTTCATCATTCATTTGGTCGATAATTATTTCCAATAAACTTTTGATAGTCTTCAAGGCAATCAGAACAAAATAGAACACAACTGTGTCTATTCATAGTAGTACATAACTACAATCCAGTGGTACACTACCACACCAAGTAGAAAACAAGTACTTGATCAGTAATGTAAAGTTACGAACAGTGGAACACATCCACCATAGTATTATACATCTATTGTCATACAGTATTCATAACAATCATATGATATCAACATGCACAGAAATAATGTTATGATATAAGCTAAATCATCTGGGCCAATCTTTCACTCACATTTGTGAGATCTGAAAGAATATATTCCCTCAGAGTAGAACAATGAGATATCTGGACTATTCTTCTCAAGCAAGAAAGAATAACTGTCCTATTTTCTGAACCTGGACCATTCCCCACCTCGGGCCATTCTTCCTACACTAATCAAAGTGCACCCTGGAGAGAATGTATAGACCCTAAGGAATGCATGTCCCTGATTGCTAAGCCTGGACCATTCTTCCTACACTAATCAAAGTGCACCTTGAAGAGAATGTATAAACCCTAAGGAATGACTATCCGGACCATTTCCTCTGTTAACCATAAGAGGAAAAGACTGTCCTGTATCAACCTCCAAAACAGACCATTCCTCATGTTAATCATAATGAGAAATCATTGTCCGACAAGGCGGGCCAGTCTTCTTGAGTAACCCTCAAGAAGAGAGACTGCCCTAGACCACTCCCCATGTTAACCGCAATGGGAAGTCACTCTATATGATACATCAGCAATTTGGACCATTTCCCATGTTAGCCACAATGGGAAATCATTGTCCGTCAGAAATCTCAATCCACTTTCTGAACAGGAAAGCATCCGTCCAAGATGGACTATTTTTTCAATATTGAAAATGAATGTCTTCAATAATATTTTCAGTGCTTCCTCCCAACCTGGGAGTCATCTCTTCCTTTTTCAATAATGAAATTGTTTCCACGAGCTCCAGCTTGAGTACGCAAACTCTTTCATCTTGGATAGAAGCTTTACCAAAATGTTTGCTTATCTGCTCATCTGTGGAGATATGTGTTGGAGAACCACTTTCTCCTTTCTGAACTTCATCATGGATAATGTAATGCTTGATTTCAAATGTACTTTAGTCTGGAA
This sequence comes from Picea engelmannii, assembly GCA_009831015.1. Classification (NCBI taxonomy): domain Eukaryota; kingdom Viridiplantae; phylum Streptophyta; class Pinopsida; order Pinales; family Pinaceae; genus Picea; species Picea engelmannii. The sequence continues at coordinate 2,235 of WSFP011303470.1, read as the reverse complement.
CACTGTGAAGGCTTTATGTAGCTCTGAACAATAGATTATATTATTGTTGGAAAACTAGAACATATCCATGTGGCACTTCTTCTATCATCATGAGATCTGATCTACTGAGTAATCATCTTGATGTTATAGGAAATATTCACCATGCTTTTGCTGTGCATTGGAGGTTCTCCACCAAGTTATCTTCTTCTATCTTCATTCAAGGGTCTCTTTCTGGTATGCATCAAAGTCTTGAGATTTCTCTTCATGCGCTCTTTATTCAATTTCTCTGGAGAACATTCTTTCGATTCATCTAATGTAGAACTCCAACTTATGGATGTTGCGGATGATATAATGACTCATGTAGAGATAAGTCTGGTTTATTGGAACAAGTAATCATCATAGTCTTCTCCCTCCATCTGGGAGAACCTCTAGTTTTGGATCTCGCAATGCTTTCATTCATAAGTCTTCCATACACTGTTCTTCATCACGACTTTCAGTTCCTGTTCTTGATTGCTTTTATTGAGTTTATATCAGGCTGACAATCTTGTGATTCTTGATACAATGACTGGTTGTTCTGGCTTCTCTTTCTTTCTTTGAATCTTCATGGGTGAAATCACGGAGGTGGGTTACACTTTCGTGACAATCAGGTCTCCAAAATTACGAAAAAAAAAAATTCGGCCGAAAAAATAAACGTCAAATTGAATGGTGCAATAACCGCCCCCTCGATTTGTGTGTACAAATTTGGTTGGTCGGATATTTTCTTTTCGACAATCCTTCTTCGGTCGAACAATTGTTCGGCCGAACTATATTTCGGCCGAAAAATAGTTCGGCAGAACAATTGTTTGGCCGAACTATCTTTTGGCCAAAAGATTGTTTATATATTAACCACACATCGATGTTGAAACATTTTAGAAACATTATTGTCGTTTGTTGTTGTTTTCGTTGTCATGAGTTGTTGTGTCAGGAGGTCACAGGGAGGTCGTGAGCGCAGGGGACGTGAGCTTAACTGAGGTCGCCGGGAGGTCGTGAGCACCACGGGGTCATCGAGGGGTCGTCGTTGCGTTTGCAACAGGTAAGTTTCTAAACAATTGATTTTATATAGGTTTTAAAATATTCGTTTTGAATGTAAATTTTTTTATTTTTGGACTGTGAGGGGGCCGCAGGTGCTCAGCCCTATGGCCAAGCCGTGGGTACGCCCACGGCTTGGCCACAGGGCTGAGCACCCGCGACCCCCTCACAGTCCAAAAATACAACAATTTAGTCGTCGTTGCATTTTCTATATAATTGACGTGATATATGTTTTAAACTATTTTTTTTAAATCTAAATTGGTGTAATTTTTGACTGTGAGGGGGTCGTGGGTGCTCAGCCCTGTGGCCAAGCCATGGGTACGTCCATGGCTTGGCCACAGGGCTGAGCACCCGCGGACCCCTCACAGTCCAAAAATAGGGACCACCTCATGTTTTTCACCATTCATAGTGATCGTAATATTCTTAGTGTAACAAGTTTTTGGATAGAAGGAACATTCTTGTTTCACTTGGTAACCTTTATATTGTACTTGTGTAAGGAATATTCTTAGTGTAACCTTTATATTGTTGTATTTTTGGACTGTGAGGGGGTCGCGGGTGCTCATCCCTGTGGCCAAGCCGTGGGTACGCCCACCGCTTGGCCAGAGGGCTAAGAACCCGCGCCCCCCTCACAGTCCAAAAATACAACAATTTAGTCGTCGCTGCATTTGTTATATAATTGATGTGATATATGTTTTAAACTATTTGTTTTAAATCTAAATTGTTGTAATTTTGGACTGTGAGGGGGCCTCGGGTGCTCAGCCATGTGGCCAAGTCGTGGGTACGCCCACGGCTTGGCCACAGGGCTGAGCACCCGCGGCCCCCTCACAGTCCAAAAATAGGAACCACCTCATGTTTTTCACCATTCATAGTGATCGTAATATTCTTAGTGTAACAAGTTTTTGGATAGAAGGAACATTCTTGTTTCACTTGGTAACCTTTATATTGTTAGTGTAAGGAATATTCTGAGTGTAACCTTTATATTGTTGTATTTTTGGACTGTGAGGGGGCCACGGGTTCTCAGCCCTGTGGCCAAGCCGTGGGTACGCCCACGGCTTGGCCACAGGGCTGAGCACCCGCGGCCCCCTCACAGTCCAAAAATAGGAACCACCTCCATTTTTTCACCATTCATAGTGATCGTAATATTCTTAGTGTAACCAGTTTTTGGATAGAAGGAACATTCTTGTTTCA
>ML838095.1:82241-101930 GCA_009831015.1 Picea engelmannii | reverse complement strand
GGATAAAGATAAAATATATTTATTATTGATTAGATCAATCCCCTTTTATGGATTGATCATGTCGATCATTGTAATTGACCAAATCCCCTTTTGCGGATTGGTCAAACCATAATTGTAATAGGCTAAATAAGAAGTCAGCCCCAATATATATTAAAGAGGCCCCATAATATATTAAAGGTGGTTATAACCACCCAGAAGAAGAAGTCGGCCCTGCCAGTGAAGAGACACTTCCACACGTGCCAGAATTGTATAAATAAGAGAGGCCAATGCCTCATTTGAAGACACACTCAGCTCACTCATCTAGTGCGCAAGTTTTGAAGGAAGCTGCAGTTGTCGGTTGCCGGAAGAAGGAAGAGAGAGAGGCGTGTTGCTCAGTGTTGGATATTCTCTGTTGTCTGGTTCATTATCTTGGCATTGTATTGGCTATCTATATTAAGGAAGTTTTGTTGGGTTTTCTTCCCCTTGAGGGTTTCCCAGGATAAATGCGTGTGTACTCTTGTGATTGTGTTTCTCTCAGTGATCATGTCTATGCTATTGTTATCTAGTCAATTTAAAGTAACCTAATAATAGCAAAAACTTTAACAAGGCATATACCCATTTAGCGCTCTATCAAATTTGGGGATAGAAAGCTTTGTGTCAAGCATGAAAGATTGTTGCATAATGGGGATGGATGTAGGTGGATTATCTTGTTGAAGCAACAACTAAATTTGGAGGGCCTATTATAGGGTTTGTTGTTCAGTTGTCATTAGTTGTTGGAATATAGTCATGATACTTTCCATCATTTGGGTTCAAAATTCATTTTGTTGTTGGTGTTGAGCAATGACTTGTTCGAACAATAGTTGTTATTGATCTTGTAATTGCTCTGTAAGGATTTGAGCAATAATTGAATACTAAGAGTCATCAAAGTTTATGGAAGCATTGTGGGTAACCAAAGTGCAACGGAAAATGAAAGAGTATGTCTATCCAAAGGCAAATACAATCTTCCAGGGCTAACAGATGCAAAATGGGCCCCACAACAAAAATTTGCAAGTGTCAAACCTTAACACAAGTTTTTATCATGGTTTTGGAAATTTGAACGACGACATAATGTTAAAACTGAAAGTACCAACAATATAGGATGACAACAATACAGGATGAAAACCAATGGAGTAGGTAGAAAACTAGTGGAACGAGTGTAAAGAACCAGTGGTTCCACTAATCGTGAATAGACAAAGTACAATTGTGGCCAAAAAATGTAGAAAATTGAAAAAAAGTCTAAGAACAGTTTGAGCAATGATGAGTTACCTACATGTTGATAGCCTAAAATTAGGAAGAGGGCATTGAACACGCACCTGCAAATCACTCAAACCACTTGGAGAGAGCTTGATGGATAGTTCCAAGTAGGAAAAGATCCAAAGGAGGTAGGGATCACAAAGTGCTAAAAAAGCCCTAATCTTAAGGCTCCGATACCAATTAATATATTCACAATAACAACAACGCAAATACTCACATACAAGAATTTAAAAACCCAATAAGCATGCATGCAAGTTGAAAGGAGATTGTTGTATTGTACACATTGGTACACTCTATATTATCCCGATGGGTTATCTCAAGTGGTTGAGAGCCATAAATAAAACACAGAAGTCTTGGTGTCAAGTCCGAGCTAGTTGTCTTTGCCTAAGTGGGCTTCACTAGATATCCCTGCCAAGTTAGGCACCAAAAATGTGTCAAACCAGTTTACCGTGGGTACTGTTACACCCCATGCCTAGGGGTAACTAGAGGAGATCATGTCTCGTGGCCCGCAATGGAGAACATGATCCCGACCATGATGATGATCAACATGTCCACAGATGGCTACCTAGCAGCCCCCCTCATCCACCTTTACAGCTACAGATCAACCAAGGCTCATCACATTCAAGCAACCTAGGGTATGGGAGATGGTAAGCCATCGTCACCATGAGGTATGTTAGTCCTTATTTTATGCAAAGTGTTGTGCTTAATTTGTCAAGCATGTGGATGAGGGTCTTTGGTTGAAGTTAGATAATGGATCACTGGTTTGGGAAATTGTGTCAATTGTCTTGTTTCACTTTGGTGGTCAGCTTTTGTTCCCTAGTCCCATGTTGTCACCGCCTAGGGAAAAGGGGTACTACTGGGGGGCCCTCTGAAGGGTAACATTTCGATCCCCTCCATACTTAACACTTTCCATCCTGGATCCTCTCATAGTGTACTAAACTTCGACAATGGGTCATGGTCCATTCTCTCATGAGAAGAGGGGCTAAAGGCCCAGAGGTTGTTTCGCAGCTGCTATGAAAAGAATAAAAAAATGATGGTAAAGAAAGAAAGGAATGATAGCAAAAGAGAACCAACAAAAGTCGATCCAAACTTGAGCTCTACTCTTTCAGTGCTCACCCCGATCCAAAAAATGCAATGTTGATGGCTTGAAACCTTACAAAGGGGACTTGCAAATATATAATAAAGCAGGACTTAGAAAAAGGCAAATAAAGGGGATTAGAAAAAATAGAACGTTAATATGGGGTAACTCAAGAGCAAGCGCACCCTCCACAAAGGTGGTCATAGAAATGGATTCAGTGACACCATTAGCCATGAAGTAAGCCCTAAAACCATGTCACTTTCACACTTACACTTGAAGGGTTTTTACTTTCCCTTGTCACTCTCAGGACCTATCCCTCTACCTGGGTTATTTTATTTCCTATCAAGGTGGTGTTATCACAGGATTTGTACTAGTGCAAATCCCCGCCACAAGTCCCCAAATCTTGCGTAACAATGGAAGATCCTACCATTGTCACCTTAGTAAGAACTCCCCTTGTTTTAGTGATGGAAGAGGTCCACCACAAGGGAGGCTTCCCTAGTGACCTCAAGGGATCAAAGTAGCAAGTCTAGTAGCCAAGCCTACTGCCCCCTCTCTTGATCACCGATAGATTAGGTCTAAGTCAAGGTAGAAAAGAGGTTGTGAATGTGATTTGAGTACCTTCCTGGAACAAGAACACTTTGCAGCATATATACAATCACTTCCAAGCTAAAGTATGCAATTAAGACCTCTTAAGACACTAGAAAATAGTAATTGTTAATGGTTATTGCAAATTTGCAGCAGTATACCAGTGTTATAACAGCAATATAAATTTGTGACAGCAGCAAGAATAAGAGCTCAGAATTTCAACAATTAACCATGAAAATTAAGCATGCATCACATAGAACATTATCCAATTGTTTAAGAGAAATTATGAGCGAGTTAGACCACCTTTACAGAAGTGTATGCAGCAAAACAAAGAGTTACCAGGTGGTTGTAGCAAACTTTATTAACAGCAGCAAGTTATTGGACAAGTTTGCAAGTGTTAGTGTTAGTAGAGTTAGTAGAGAGCTTAAGAGAGTAAAAGAGAGATTTTAGAGAAACACTTTCACCACAAGAATGCTTTAGAGATCAGTGCTTGAGGGCTATAGAGTCTTATAACAGCAAATGCAACTAAACTTGGATGATGGCCTACTTGAAACCAAGAGGTAGGATTCAAACTCTAAGGTGCTAGCACATTAGGACCTTAGGGTTTGAATCTTGAGGAGAAGGATCTCTAGGGTGCTAGCACATTTAGGCCCTAGAAATTGTTTCTCCCTTCTTGTAGCTTCAACTAGGTCAAAATCAAAAGTCTAGGGCTAAAATTCTAAAGTGCTAGCACTTTAGGGCTTTAGGAGTCTAACCCTAGGAAGAATTCCTTCACAAATTTTGGTAAAAATTACCTTCTGAGAGGAAGAAGCACTTATGTTCCTCTCTTAGGGTTTCACCAAGTAAGACGTCTAGCATGAGAAAGCAAATTTACCATGAAACATTGGTAGCATAAGAACAAATTACAGAAACTTCACTTACTTCACTAAGAATCCATGAGATAAAACCCTAATTTGCAGAAATTTCCAACCAAAATCAGCAAAGACCATCCGCAATTGAGCCTCCAAGCATAGCGCATGAGTGTAGAAGAGCTAGTTACCTCAATAGGGAGAAAATTTCAGAAGTTACTCTCACAAAGGTGAGAAGTCATGATCCCAAATGAAAATGAGGCTTGCCTTTTTATATGAGGCAACCTCAACATAATTTTAAATTTGTCCACATAATTTGTCAACAATAAAATATTAGGGCCAACCCCTTAATTTGCCTCTACATAATACCAAAAATAAAATACACATCAAATAAAAGCCTAAAAGGGTGACGTCAAGCCCTAAAGGGTGACATAATGCCCAAATGTGATGACGTCAAGGCTCAAGGAGTGAGACATTAGGGCTCCAAAGGCCATGTGGCATGCTCCAATGTGCAACGGTGTGAAGCAAGGTGTCCTTTCTCCCCAAACAATGCCAAATCATCTCCAAAACCACACAATCCATCAAACACTAGCCCCAAAAGGTGACGTCAAGGCTAGAGGGTGACGTCAAGGCTAGAGGATGACGCCATAGGCCTCCAAAGACCACATCCAAGTGCAAGAGGAGTGCAATCCTCCATCTTCCGTGCACAAGAGCTCTGAGGTGCTCTGCCCAGCCTGTGGGGCTTCCAGCCCATATGTGTGGCATAATGACCAAAACTACTCAAACCAAGCCCATTTTTTCATCATCCAAGGTCTTGAGAATGTGAGAGCCACTGTCTGAGGGTGGTGAGTCACTGGATGATCCACTGCTCTCCATCACACGTGCCAAAGTCCTGCAATAAAGGCACAACATCTTAGGTACCAACCCAGGACGTCCGTCAAGAACCATGTCAAGTGCTTCCAAAACAAGCCAAAGTATAAAATATGGTTAGCCAAAGTTCATAAGAAATATCAGTCCTTAAAGCATACAAAGTAAGTTGCAACTTAAGATATAATCCATGTAAGATAATTCACCTTAGTATCCCCTTCAAGCATCACACCAGCCAGGACCCCATGTGAGTTACCAAGTTTAAGTATGGGAGGGTCTTCATCCAACCCTATTAGGTGTGCCACCTAGACAGGAAATAAAATAACCTAGGTAGAGGGATAGGTTCTAAGAGTAACAAAGGAAAGTAAAAACCCACCAAGTGTAAGTGTGAAAGTGATATGGTTCGGGGCTTACTTCATGGCTTATGGTATTATAAATCCATCTCTATGAACTCCTTTGTGGAGGGTGCACTTGCTCTTGAGTTACCCAATATTTGTGTGCCACCTTTTTCCAAACCCCTTTATTAGCCATCTTCCCAATCCCTACTTCTTATATTATATTTGCTAGTCCCCTTTAAAAGGTTTCAATCTTTAACATCAATTTTTTTTGGGACCAGGGCGAGCACTGAACGAGTAGAGCTCAAGTTGGACCGGCTTTTGGTAGTCCTACTTTGCTATGTTCACTTTCTTTTCTAACATCATTTTCTTATTCTTTTATAGCAACTGGGAAACAACCTCTGGGCCGTCAACACCTCTTCTCATGAGAGAATGGACCATAGCCGAAGTTTAGTATAATATGATAGGATTGAGGGTGGAAAGTGTCAATTACCCTTGGGAGGGCCCCCCGGTGTTACCCTTTTTCCCTGGGCAGTGACAACACAAGACTAGGGCACAAAAGTTGACCACCAAGGTGAAACAAGGCAACTAACACAATTTCCCAAACCAGTGATCCATTATCCAACTTCAACCAAAGATCCTCATCCACATGCACAACAAATAAAGTACAACATTTTGCATGAAAGAAGGACTAACATACCTCATGGTGACAATAGCTTACCATCTCCCATACTCTAGGTTGCTTGAATGTGATGAGCCTTGGTTGATCTGTGTTGGGAGGCAAATGAGGGGGCTTGTTGGGCTGCCATCTGTGTGAAGATTTTAGGTCCTATCAAGCTTGCCTACCGAGTGTGTCTTTGACCACAGTTAAGCTCTAAGTTTCAACTGTTATGTAAAGTGTTTGTTGTTGTTTTAGGACAGCCAACAGTCCAAGAACTTCTTGCTGATTTGTTATGGTTGTATTTGCAATTTTAGGTGCTCTAGCATGTAGTTTTAGTAACCAGAAGTTAGCACATTCATACTAAAATAAATACAACACACCTAAAGATCTTTACAGCTGAAAATAAGCAGATCTAAGAGACTAACACGTGCATTTTTGTACACAAGTATTTTTGGTCAACATGACCCTAGATAAAAACCTCTCGGGGAAAACCAGTTTGGAATATATATGTATATATGAGGAAAGCAGAAGGTGGAATACAGCAAGTACAAAATATAGTGGAACCTGATACAATAGCAGCTCGTTCTGAGCTAAAACAAAAGTCCAAAACCTCCAAGTGCGCCCTAGGAAGGTGCGCCCCACATACAAGTTGGCAAAACCACTGAAACTGCTCCAGAAGCAAACTGTGAGCTCAGATCTGAAAACCCCTCCACGGGAATGAAGCTCTGTTGGATGGCCTCGCTCTGTAATTGATCTCACTGTAATCTGATGGCTAGAAGTCCTCCCACAACTGATGCGCCCAATCTGACAAGTGCACCCTCCACATGTGCGAAACCTCTCCACTAAATAAACAAGGCAAGATGTTGGTAGTCTCCCTCCATGAAAGCTAGCGCCCAAGCTCAAGCAACCTCATGCAACAAACCTCATGCTCATCCTCCAAGTCTTCCTCTCACAATGAACAAATGAAGACCCTTTGCGCCCTTCTTAGACATCCAAAACGAAACCTAAGATATGAATGGTGGAGATCATCTCATCTCCCATCTAATCGATGGTTGAGATCTCCCCAAAAATATCTAAATCAATAACCCACTTTGGGTTAAGTTTCCTAAGTCAACTTTATGTCTCTAATTCACCCACTTTGTGAATTAATAGTCATTTTAGGCATAAATGACTAAATTTCACTTTTGACCTAAAACTCCTAAGTCAAAGTGAAATTAGACAAAAGTACAAAGTACATAGTGTATAGTCCATCCCACATGTGCTAAGGAGAGCACAAGCACATGGGGAACACCTCCCAAGGTACAAAACTCAACACTCCCTCTTACCGAGGAAGGTGTTCCTCACCAAGCCCATCTTGTCTCTGAAGTAGACATGTTTCCCCCATGGCAGGGCCTTGGTGAGAATATCTGCAACCTGGTCATTTGTCGATACATACTGCAACTAAACTGCCCCTCTCTGAACCCAGTCACGAATGAAGTGGTACCTAATCTCAATATGCTTCGACCGGTCATGAAACACTCGATTCTCAGAGAGTTTTATGCAATTCTGATTATCACAGTGACTGACGGTCGATGGCATCTCCTGACCAAACAAGCCAACCAGCATCTTACGAAGCCAAATGGCCTCGCAACTAGCCTGACTGGTTTCCATCTACTCTGCCTCGGCCAAACTCAAAGCAACTGACTTTTGCTTCTGACTAAACCAGGAAACAAGTCCTGACCCCAAATTGAAGCAGCACCCTGAGGTGTTTTTCCTGTCAACAGCACATCCTGCACAGTCTGAATCTGTGTAGCCAACCAAACTGACTCCATCTCCTCTGATATAGTCTAGGCCATAGTCCATTGTCCCAGCAATATATCTCAAGACGTGTTTTGCCCCAACCATGTGAACACTCCTCGGCTCAACCATGTACTGACTGAGAGTGTTCACGACAAAACAAATATCTAGTATGGTGTTAACCAGATACATGAGTGAACCGATCAATTGCTTGTATACTGTGGCATCCACCAATTGGCTATCTAAAGCACTAAGCTTCTTCCAGTTGATGATCATACGTGTAGACATGGGTCTGCAGTCCTCCATCTGAAACCTGCTCAAAATATCTGCTGCATACTTCCCCTGCCCGAGAAATATGTGACCCTCCTCCTGCCATACCTCCATAACCAGAAAGTAGTGCATCAATCCGATATCACTCATCTCAAACTCTGATGCAAGTCTCAGCTTGCACTTAGCTATGAGATCCTCGGCTCCAGTAATGAATAAATCATCCACATACAAAATGAGAATGAGCGTGTCCTCACCCCTAATGTGAAATAGAGGTTCGGATCAGCATCGCTCTTCTCGAGGTCCATCTGAAGCAAATAAGTATCAATGCGTGAATACCAAGCTCGGGGAGCTTGCTTCGACCATATAGTTCCTTCCTCAGAAGACACACGTGAGTCTCCCTGTCACTCACCTCAAACCCCTGTGGCTGCTCTATGTACACCTCCTCCTTAATAAAGCCATTCAAAAATGCGGTCTTCACATCCATCTGGTGAATGCTCCAACCCATCTCTGTTGTTATGGCAATGATAGTCCTGATAGAAGTGTATCTCGCAACTGGTGTGAAAGTCTCATCATAATCGACTCCCTCAATCTGTGAGAAGCCTCGTGCCACAAAACGGGCCTTGTGTTTCTCAATGCTGCCATCTGCAGCAATCTTGGTCTTGTACAACCACCTGGAAGTCACAACTGACTTCCCCACTGGCCTCGAAACCACATCCCAGACATCATTGCGCACAATGGAGTCATACTCCTCTACTATGGCCTCTCTCTAGACCTGATGGTCCACTGCCTGCGCAAAATTATATGGCTCAGTATCCCTGATACTCGTCACTAGTACCAAATATGCTCCTAATCTGACCGGTGACCTGCTCTCTCTGATCTAGCTCTTGGACTCCCTTACATTCTCCCTGGCCTCCTTCAGGTCTCTTGAAATCATCTAGGTCTCCTCTTCCCTGAAGTGGTCAATGGAGAAGTAAGGTCTCTCTGGCCAAGAGTGACTGCCTGAGAACTCGTCTCAACACTCTAAGATCTTGAAGTCTGTGCCCCATCTGACTGAACATGCCCTGACTGTGACCCTGAAGCTGTGCATGGTGACCCTGTCACCCTTGATACTGGTGTACCTGAAGTCTGAGGCTGTGCTCCCTCTAAGACTGCAATCGGCGCCTCTGCATCATCCTCAACTCCCACTCTCAACTCAAGAGATCTCTGAAAAGCCCTATCCTCCTCAAATCTAACATCTCTGCTCACCACCACTTTCCTAAGTGGCGGAATGTAGATGTGATAGGCTTTGGACACCTCTGAGTATCCAACTAGAATCCCCTGTTGGGTTGTGGGGTCTAGCTTTGTCCTCCTCTCCGAGGGGACATGAGAGAAAGTCAAGCACCCAAAGATCCTGATGTGCTCGACATCGGGCCTCCTACCAGTGAAGGCCTCCTCAAGAGACATCTTCCCCAAAATCCTGTGGGGGCTCCTGTTCTACAGGTAAACTGTAGTAGCACATGCCTCTGCCCATAAGTACAAAGGCAAACTCAGATCATGCAGCATGGATCTCGCTGCACCGATAATGGCCTGGTTCTTCCTCTTGACAACCCCGTCCTGCTAGGGGTTGTAGGGTACGGTCATCTGTCTTCTAATGCCATGCTGGGCACAGAAGTCTACAAACTGTCTCAAGGAATACTCTCCCCCATTATCCGACCGCAAGACTTTGATCCTCTTTCCCGACTGGTTCTCCACAAGAGCTCTGAACTCTTGGAACCGTGTGAAGACCTCACTCTTGGCCTTCAGGAAATAGATCCAAGTCTTCCTCGAGTAGTCATCAATAAATGTGAGATAGTACTCACAACCACTCAAGGACCTCCGAGTCATGGGCCCACACACGTCCGTGTGTACTAAATCCAGTATCCTAGCTGGCCTAGTGTCACTGCTGGGGAACGATGCCTTGGTAAACTTACCAAGCGCACACCCTCTGCAAACATCATGATGCTCTATGTTGATTTGTGGCACTTTGGTCACAACCTCTCTCAGTCCTCCAAGAGCTCCATGATGTAGGTGGGCCATCCTACGATGCCATAACTCACATAACTGTCTGTTGTTGTCGCTACTCGCTGCCAATGCATGAAGTGGCTGAAAAAGCAATCTGAATAGTTTCCCATCCCTCTCTCCAATCACCTGTCCTGAGGCAGGTGAAGACCCCCGAGGATGAATGAGTACCTCGGTGCCTCTGAATGTCACCTCAAGACCTCTATCTTGGAGGGTGGAAACTAAACTCAAATTCTTCTTCAGCCCAAGGACATAAAGAACGTCCGTGAACGATATAGGTGGCATGTTATCTCTCTGAAAGGTAACTGTGTCAATCCCAGCAACTCTGACCAATGTGTCATCTCCAAGAGAAATCTGAATCCTGACCTCGGTGTCTCTGAGATCAGTAAAGTGCTCTCGAACTCCAGTGATATGGCTCGAAGCCCCGTTGTCAATATACCAGATATTGGGTGTCGTCTCAACTGAAGTGCAGCATATGAGGAAAGCACACTCTCTCTGAAACTGTCTGAAAATCTGTCTCCTCTACTGTAGTTGCGGTACCACCATTCTTCTTCTTCCTGTTCGGACACTATCCAGCATAGTGCCCGAACTTCTTACAAACAAAGCACTTCACTTTGCTCATATCTCTCTTCTAACCACTGCCCTTACCACTGCTGCTCTCTCCTCCACTCCCATGTGGTTGGGCCCCAAACTTGCGACCCTGCCGACCCCCACGGTCGGCCTTCTTCTTGCCCTTTGTCCAAAGAGAAAGATACTCCTCACCCTGACCAATCTACTACTGTTGTTGTTGCCGCTGTCCAGAAGCCTCGGCTGCAAGCCTAATCTCCTCCTGGACGAAGTCATCCCACATCCTCTCCCAAGTAGGCATGACCTCCCGGGCAACAATGCCCCGTACAAATGGACCCCACGGTTTGGTGAAGTTATTCATAGCTTGCCTCACCAAAGAGGTAGGGTTCACAATCTCTCTGATGGCTGCCAGCTCGTCTCTGATCTGAGTGTAATGACCAAGGAATGAAGTTACCGACTCATCCTTGAGTATGCGAATGCCCCTGAGTCGGTCATGAAGAACCATGATACAGTTCTCATTGGAGCTCTCATACAACTTGCAAAGAGATGCCCACATCTCGAATGCACAAGTCTTCCCCGTCAAATGGGGTATGATATGGTCACGAACTGCGTCACAAATGGTCCTCTTCACCTTGTTGTTCCTTTTCCTGAACTCTGCCACCAAGACGGGAGCAGTGACAGGAATGGGGGGAACAGATGCCTTGCCTATGTCCCATAGCTCGAGGTCCTCTAAGATGAAGACCATCCTCGCCTCCCAAGGCAACCAATTGCTAGCCTGTCCTCAACTCGCATATGAGATGCTGACATGTCTGCCAAACTGCAATCCCCAACTGATGCTCACACTGCCAAGGAAAACACTGTCTCACTCCTGTCAACACAAGTGTGAAAAGAGACAAGTGTAATCTGACCTCACTCCTAACAAAATAGGTGTGAAAAGAGGTCAAGTCAAATCAGCCTCACTCCTACTACGTAGGTGTGAAAAGAGATTGATGACAAGTGCCAAAAACTGCCCAACTATACTCTGCAAAAATCTGTCCTCTAACAACCACTGAATGAGTCAATGGTTATCCACAAATTCTGCCAAGAAGATGTATATGACAGTCAACAAAACTGTGTCCCAACTGCTCAAAATTTCAGCCACCTCAACTCTAATACCATGAAGATTTAAGGTCCTATCAAGCTTGCCTACTGGGTCTGTCTTTGACCACAGTTAGGCTCTAAGTTTCAATTGTTATGTAAAGTGTTTGTTTTTGTTTTAGGACAGCCAACAGTCCAAGAACTTCTTGTTGATTTGTTATGGTTGTATTTGCAATTTTAGGTGCTCTAGCATATAGTTTTAGTAACCAGAAGTTAGCACATGCATACTAAAATAAATACAACACACCTAAAGATCTTTACAGCTGAAAATAAGCAGATCTAAGAGACTAACACGTGCATTTTTGTACACAGGTATTTTTGGTCAATGATGACCCTGGATAAACCCCCCCTGGGGAAAACCAGTTTGGAATATATATGTATATATGAGGAAAGCAGAAGGTGGAATACAGCAAGTAAAAAATATAGTGGAACCTGATACAATAGCAGCTCATTCTGAGCGGAAACACAAGTCCAAAACCTCCAAGTGCACCCTAAGAAGGTGTGCCCCACATACAAGCTGGCAAAACCACTGAAACTGCTTCAGAAGCAAACTGTGAGCTCAGATCTGAAAACCCCTCCACAGGAATGAAGCTCTGTTGGATGGCCTCGATCTACAACTGATCTCACTGCAATCTGATGGCTAGAAGTCCTCCCACAAATAATGCGCCCAATCTGGCAAGTGCGCCCTCCACAGGTGTGAAACCTCTCCACTAAATAAACAAGGCAAGATGTTGGTAGCCTCCCTCCATGAAAGCTAGCGCCCAAGCTCAAGCAACCTCGTGCAACAAACTTCATGCTCATCCTCCAAGTCTTCCTCTCACAATGAACAAATGAAGAATAAATGCCTCCTTCACGCTTTGCGCCCTTCTTAGACATCCAAAAGGAAACCTAAGATATGAATGGTGGAGATCATCTTATTGTTAATATCATGGAAGCTGCGGGAGGTATTTACCTCCACGTGTGAACTTGACGAGAATAGAAGACTCCGAGAAGCAAGAGAAACCCTAATGAGTTGGCTAATAACCCTAGAAGCCTTGTCGGCTCAGGAAGATAATTTATATTAGGCTATTAGCCTCCAAGAGAAGAAGTCGGCCAGAAATTATAATAATATACTGAACAAACACTTATCCAGAAGGAGAAGTCGGCCCCAGCAAAACTGGCAGAACTACTATACATACAGGGCGCCAGTTCTCATTTGCAGCATCTCAGAATTGCAGTTCTGCAGTTTGGTGCGCACTGCAGTTGCAGTCTTGTGCGCAGGTTTGGAGGAAGAGTTGGTGCAGCTGCAGCAGCAGCAAGTTCTTAGTATTGGCTTGAATATCTCTTGGCTAGGGTTTGGAACATCTGATCAGTCTTTGTTGATGCGCTATCCTTGGGGAAAGATGCGCTACCCTTTGTTTGGCTATCCAGCCTAGGGTTTGCTTTCGGAGTAATTCTCAGTCAAGGTTAAGGTGCTCGGAGGGAGGCTTCGGCCTATGGTTGGGTGACGAAGGTATCGTCAATGGTAAAACGAGCACACCATCTTCTATATTCTAACACTTATCTCCCATCTAATCGATGGTTGAGATCTCCCCAAAAATATCTAAATCAATAACCCACTTTGGGTTAAGTTTCCTAAGTCAACTTTATGTCTCTAATTCACCCACTTTGTGAATTAATAGTCATTTTAAACAAAAATGACTAAATTTCACTTTTGACTTAAAACTCCTAAGTCAAAGTGAAATTAGACAAAAGTACAAGGTACAAAGTGTACAGTCCATCCCATATGTGCTAAGGAGAGCACAAGCACATGGGGAACACCTCCCAAGGTACAAAACTCAACACTGTGGACATGTTGATCATCATCATCATCATGGTGTAGATCATGTTGTCCATTGCAGGCCTCTAGACATGATCTCCTCCATTACCCCTAGGCTGGAGGGGTAACATGTGGCACACCTAATAGGGTTGGATGAAGGCTCTTCCATACTTAAATTTGGTAACTCGCATGGGGTCTTGGGTTGGTGTGATGTTTGAAGGGGATACTGAGGTGAAGAGGGATACATGGCTTATATCCTAAGTTGCAACTTACTTTGCATATTTTAAGGACTAATGTTTCTTATGAACTTTGGCTAACCATGTTTTATACTTTGATTTGTTTTGAATGGCCCTGACATGGCTCTTTGAGGGACGTCCTGGGCTTGTACCCATGACGTTGTGCCCTTACTACAGGACATGGGCACGTGTGATGGACAGCAGCGGGTCATCCAATGACTCGCCACCCTCAAATATTGGCTCTAACATCCTTAGAACCTTGGATGATGGGCAGATGGGCCTTGGTTTGAGCAGATTCAGTCATTATGGCACATTGATGGGCCGGAAGCCCCACAGACTGGGCAGAGTACTCCAGGGCCTATTTACACACAGACTGGAAGACGTTGCAACAACAAAGACTCAGGCATTATTCAAAGATGAGATACAACCCTCCTCTCCTTGGACACAGCACATTGAGGCCCTTGACATCACCCTCTTAACCTTGACGCCACCTTCTAGGGTTTGACATTCTTAGGGTTTGATGGATGGATGGGTGCCAAAGATGACTTGGCATGACCTTGGGTGAGGAGACACCTCACTTGACATCTGCTTCACCTTGGAGGATGCCATGTGGCCTTTGGAGGCCTTATCCTAGCCTTTGGAGGCTTGACGTCACCCTACCTAGCCTTGATGTCTCACACATGTAGGCTATTTTGATTTATTTTTGCTCTTTAGCATTTTGTAAAGGGATAAATGAGGGGTCAGCCCCACTTCTAATTTGTTGTTGACATTTTATGTGGACAAATGTATTAGGGTAACCTCATATAAGAAGGCTACCATCACTTTCATTTTTATCATGATCTTTCACTCACCATTTGTGGGTAACTTCTGAAATTTTTGCCCTCTAAGGGTTACTAGCTCTCTCTCTCTCTGTGTCATGCATTATGCTTGGAAAGGTCTCTTGTGGATGGATTTGCTGATTTTGGGTGGATATTTCTGCAATTAGGCTTACATTCTCTTGGTTTCTTGAATGAAGTACGTAAATTTCTGCAATTTATCTTCATGCTATTAATGTTTATGGTGAAATTGTTATTTGTTGCAAGGAGTCTTGTTTGGTGAAACCCTACGATAGAAACATAAGTGCTTCTTCCTCTCACAAGGTCATATTTTTCTAAAAATTGGTTAATTGTCCTTGCTAGGGTTAGAACCCTAAACCCCTAAAGTGATAGCACTTTAGGATTTTAGCCCTAGACTTTTGATCTTTGACCTAATTGAAGCTATAAGAAGGGAGGAACAAATTCTAGGGCCCAAATGTGCTTGCACACTAGAAGTTCTTCTCCTCAAGATCTAAGACCTAAGGCCCAAATGTGTTTGCACCTTAGGGTTTAGATCCTACCTCTTGGTTTCAAGTAGGCCAAACTCCAAGCTTAGTTGTATTTGAAAGACTCCATAACCCTTTAAAGGCACTAGTCTTAAAGCATTCTCATGGTGAATTGATTGATAAACTCACTCTCTCAAAACTCTCAAGCCTTCTACTAACTTCACTAACACTAACATTGGCAAACTCACTAAATTTCTTGTTTCTGTAATAAAAGGTTTGCTACAGCCATCTGAAATCACTTAATTCACTGCATATACTCATATAAAAGTGGCCTAACTCATTCAGAAATTGCCTCTAACAATTGGATAGTATTCTATTGGTTGCATGCTTAATTTTCATTGTCAATTGTGGCATCTCTGAGCACTTATTATTGCTGCCGTAATAAATTTCTGCCTATTGTTGTAGCATTCTATTGGTTTTCTGGCTAGCGACTTTCGTCAAATAGTTGGCTGGTGTATCAAATTTCCACTGTACAAGCCTCTTTCAGTTTGCTGTAAATTATTTCTGGTGTAGAGTTTTTGTCAAACACTTAGTTGACAAACTCAACTCCCACTCTAA
Source organism: Picea engelmannii (assembly GCA_009831015.1). Classification (NCBI taxonomy): domain Eukaryota; kingdom Viridiplantae; phylum Streptophyta; class Pinopsida; order Pinales; family Pinaceae; genus Picea; species Picea engelmannii. The sequence continues at coordinate 86,545 of ML838095.1, read as the reverse complement.
CCAACCCTTGCTGCTGTTATTTGGTTTTATGATGGCTGTTTGGTTGTGTTTTAGTGTGTTTGTTGGCTTAGGAGTTTTAACAAACAGTTTGCAACATTTCCAAATGCACTTGGTACAAGATATATATAACCGAACAATTACACTTACGATGACTTAATAAACAGCAAGAAATAGAGCCAATGTGATAGCTTTATTACTACTCAAATTTGAACTGTTACATCAGCAAATAACTCATAATTCCAACTTGAAATGCTTGGGTAATGGATGGCACAGCTGACTGGAAAATGAAGATAATAACATAGGCTGTAACTGCAATTGAATCCCATGAACTTGCTTCCAAGATGACCTCCAAACCCCCAGATCTCGGCTGCTCCAACAAGATACGACTTCGCTTGTGGAAACTCAGCCCCTCTACCAAGAAATCGGCCCAGCAATAAGTAAACTCAACCCTGGCAAATAAACTCAGCCTCAACAGCAAATAACTCGGCCTCTAGATAAGAAACTCAACCCAGCAATCAATGGACTCGGCCTTGGCAAGGAGATGGCGGCTCCTCCACAAGAAAAACGGCCCCCTGTCAAGAATACACGGCCTCTACAGCAGAAATTCGGCCATCCCTGCAAAGACTCAACCTCTACAAAGAGAACTGGGCCTCCAAGGGATAAACTCAGTTACCATATGCAAAAGATCACTACAAATAGAAGAAATCGATCTCCTCAAGCCTGCAAACCTGAATATTGTCTTCAACAATGAAGTCTAATGAAGAGTTTGAATGATCCTTCCTCTAGATTGGCTAGGGTGGAATCTTTCACTACCGAAACCAACTCTCCACAAGGGTTTTGCTGCAAAACCCTAGCAAGTCAAGCCACAAGAGCTCTCTCCAAAATGTTTTAGTAAAATGATCAACATAATGAGAGAAATGAACCCCTCATTTCTTTTTTATCCTTCTCACACTTTTCCCGACCCTTTTACCCTTTTGTTGACCTTTTTACCTTTTTAACTTCACTTAAAAGATTAACGTGACTTTATAAGGTTTTATTCACTTTAATCCCCGTGTCACTTTTTAATTACTCAATGTCATTTTATGATGTTGTTTTTTCCTTTAAATGACATCAAATAATTAATCTGTTAATTCCCCTTTTTAATCGACTATGGTCTACGGGAATCAGATAGACCACTAAGTCGTCCTCCTAGAGCAATCATTTGGAAGGGGACATTGCACAAGCTTAGTTGTATTTGAAAGACTCCATAACCCTTTAAAGACACTAGTCTTAAAGCATTCTCATGGTGAATTGATTGATAAACTYGCTCTCTCAAAACTCTCAAGCTTTCTACTAACTTCACTAACACTAACATTGGCAAACTCACTAAATTTCTTGCTGCTGTTATAAAAGGTTTGCTACAGCCATCTGAAATCACTTAATTTGCTGCATACACTCATATAAAGGTGGCCTAACTCATTCAGAAATTGCCTCTAACAATTGGATAGTATTCTATTGGTTGCATGCTTAATTTGCATGGTCAATTGTGGCATCTCTAAGCACTTATTATTGTTGTTGTTACAAATTACTTGTTGCTGTTATAAGACTGTCTTACTGCTGCAATTTGCAACAGCAATAGCAATCTAACTTGTCTAGTGCCTAAAAGAGGTGTTTATTGCATACTTTGACTTGGAAATTGTTATATATATGCTATAAAGTGTTCTTGTTCCGGGCAGGTACCAAATAATCTTCAAACCTCTTCTTTTCCTTGACCTAGACCAGTCATTCAGTGATCAAGACAAAGGGTGGTAGACTTGGCTACTATACTTGCTATTCAATCCCTTGAGGTCACCAAGGAAGCCTCCCTTGTGGTGGACCCCTTCCATCACTAAAACAAGGGAAGTCTTTACTAAGGTGACAGTGGTAGGTTCTTCCATAGTTAAGCAAGATTTGGGAGTCTTGTGTTGAGCTTTGCATAAGTACAAATCCTGCGATAACAGGTACCATCCTCAGAATTAAGGGAAGTGCCAAGGGGTTTTCTCAAGGATCTACATTCCAAGGGAAAAAAAAGGTACACTATATTGTATTAGTTAGTATAAAATTGGTGGAAATTTATCATCTTTGGTCGAGTTTCCTAAGGTTGTGATAAAATATACATATTTTAGGTAAGCAATCAAGCTTGACCAAGTCACCTATGAATTATTTACAATGAGATGGGAGAACTACAAAAACTAAAGTACAAATGAATGAACTACAATTATAGTACAAAGTCGAACTAAGTCCACTACAAACTTAGGGACTAAGTCTCATTAATTAGTGTGAGCAAATGTTTCACTACAAGTTCCAATTAATCTACAAAGTGACTTTAATATTGTCCCCCAAACCTTTCCATGTAACCAAAAGTCATCAATGACAAGTCATTCAAGTAAAGATATTATCTGCTTCATACATACCCCCCAAATCAATTCTATAGAGAAGTGTGATATCTGGATGCATGGATACAGGGGGTAGTGACAAGTAAGCTCCCCCCCAATCTACAAGAAAGATTGGTCCAAGGTTATCCTAGTACTTGAGTAAGAAAGAATGTGATCACCTTAGTGGAATTTGTTGTTAACATCAGCCAACATCCCAATGACCTATAAGTAGGGTTGCAAGCCAACAAGTTATCCCACCTGCTTGGAAAAGTGATTCCTTGACTAGACTTTCATTCATTCAATCATCTTCCCCTCCCCCCACCACCCCATCTTCCCCTCTTTTTCCTTCCCTTTGGTGTTTCCCCCATTACTATAGGATTTTTGGAAAGGTATAACCTTATATTAGTACCACAATTTGTTCATGGTTGATATCTAAATCATTCCCGATGAGAAAAACAAGTTAATCAAGCATACTAAGACGAACATGGGAAATAGAAGGATACTCTAAAGATGCACTCTCATGTTGATATGAAGAGGGTGTTGAGTTGCATTAACAAAGAACATGCCTTTGATGATCAACACTGGTGTTGGTGATGTTGATATTGTAGGACTGCACTTCTAAAATTTGATTCCAACTGGCCATTACCTGATTTACTTTTGAGATATTCATATCCTATTGATGATTGCAAAGTTGAGACTTATCACAAATGCCTCATCTAACAAGAAAGGACATAGAAGACATCCCCTCATCTTAAAAGACAATTGTCAGTTGGCAATCTTAATCTAGTTTATTGTAAATCATACACCCATGTTGGTGTTTTTAATATTAGTTAGTGTGATGCTCAATCTACTCTCCACGAATATGAATATGATCATCCTCATTCACTTGAATGAATCCTTTCAGGTTTCAATTTCATTCAAATGAGCAATGCATTGGCGATAAGTCTTATAGACTCTTATTTGTAAGAAGACAACAATTAGAGGAGTTACTGAAAAACGTGGACTTAAAACAAGAGGTCGTGGCATCAAATTTCATTACTTATGTCTTTAACTGCATGTTTAAGTCTTTTCTTCAATTTTGTATGATGAGTGCATAAGAGTTGAAATAGACCATTCACCTTGCATTCTTATGGAGATGGAGGAGTTGGATGTAACCAGTATAGATCCATTTTAATCTTGGATCTAGTAAGACCAAGAGGGATCAAAAATAAATCGAGGCACAAACCTATAGGTGCCTAAAAGATTGGAGTTAATATGGATCTATGTTGGTTTATTGTATTATTGTATTCTTTTTATTTTATTATTATGGTCGGGTTTTTTTCTAATTTTTCATTTTTACAAATCTCATTTTTTTTCAATTTAGTTTATTAACATCACGTTACATTACACATCTCATCCAGATTGGGTTGCAGATGCACCTAGCTACTCATGGTGCAACTAGATTGATTGTTTAAGACCTTCTTATGGGTTTCAATCTAAGAGGTCGAATCACATATCATGGTTGCTTTTGATTAGTGCAGTTCACTTATATCCTATATGAATAATTGATATGATCATTAATTACATGTGCAGAATGATCTGTTGTCAAGTGATGAGGATCGGTATGCATCCTTTCTTTATTTTCTCTCTTTGGCAAAACTATGATGCCCATAATTATGTTCACAAGCATACTTGAGGAGATCTTATCTGTAACTACTATCCTCTTTGAAACAAAGGATGTCAAAACAACTACTTCATCAATGGCTAATACCTTATACAATGATTTTCTATATTTTAAAACCACACTCGGGCCAATGATATATTTCATTCCGTTCATGTCTCTAAGATGAAGCCTAATTATGCTCTATGGCTTCAATTTCTTTACATGGCAGATAGAGTGACAATGGTGGCTTGAGAGTCCCTTGAGACCAA
>ML838095.1:11748-31804 GCA_009831015.1 Picea engelmannii | reverse complement strand
AATTACCGACTTGGTTAATCCTCAATGGGGATTAACCTAATAATAAAAATAATAATAATGACATGATTAATCCACAATGGGGATTTAATCCAATAACAAAATAATAAGAATGCTCTTCGCAGTTACATTATTTCAACAAGATGAATCTGATATGATAGCTTAGTGCTGAATAATGTGAATGAATGCTAGATCTGATCTCTATTGGTATGCTTAGTGCTTGAATCTATTGAATCTATGTGAATGCTACGCTGATATGTTGTTAGGGTTTAGCTGCGCTGTGAACTAAGGCTGAATATTAACGAACTGTAATAACTAAGTGCTCTGTTAAGGTGTTACAATCACAAATCTGTGTCCCAGCTAAGGTTGCAGACATCTGAGTCCTGCAACCACCCCTGCCTCTACCTCGGGTGAGACTTCATCTGCTTCGCAGGTGTTGTCGAAAGGGCCGGTAGTTAGGGTTTTGTTGGTGCGCTGTTGTAGTGTTGAACCCTGGGTCTGCCCATGTGCCAACAATCTCTTTTCATAACATAACTCTCCCATTGTGAGAAGTATTTGGGTGAAATTTCACTAGCTTTGAGCATTATGGTGTTTCTCTCTTGTGCAAATGTTTTATGGTGCTATCTTTTGGTGAATGGATGAGGAGGAGTGATGCACACCTCTTGAAGGCTTACTCTTTGCTTTTGGATGATAATTTGCATAGTGAACTAGGGTTTGGTATCTCTTTGCTTGGAATTGGTAAGGAAAATCTACATACACTAGTTCTCTTTTGCTCATTGTTGGTTATTGTTGGAGTATGTTGGATACACTCTCCATTAATGCTTCATCTTCTTGTTAAAGTTATAAGTCATTCTTGAACAAGGGTTGCTAGGAGGAATACAAGTGTGTATACCCTCTTAGATTTTACCCTAAGTTGGTTGGCATACCCTAGGGAGTAAGAGTATTTACACCCCTAGGGTAGTTTTTGATCTAACTTGTGCTTTAAAGACCCCATTCACCCAATTTTAAAGGCACTAGTCTGAATATTTTACATTGGATAAAAAAAATTGCGCATTGAGAAACGTGAATTTATGTCATTTCAACTTTTTACAATCTAGGTTTTGTTCCTTGTGCCTAGCACAACTCTTAGTCCCTAGGACGTCCCCTTTAAAGGGGTATTGCTTGCTGCTGTAATAAACTTTCATCTTCAGCCATTAGGGCTGCAGAAACCCTAATCAAACTTTCTCAAATAACTCTCAATTCAACCGCTGAAATTTGCTAAGTTTTTGCCCACATATTCTAGTAATCATAACACATCTTTTGGTAGATTTTTGGAAAGTTTTAACGGTTGAATCTCTTGCTGTAATAACTTGTTTGTTACAACCATAAGGATGATTATTATCTCTGCAGAAAGTGTTTACTACAACCTTATTCTTTGTGCTAGTATCTTGCTCCTTTAATCTTGAGTTGCACTAGTGTTTTACTAGTTAATCTCTTGCATCATCTACTTGATTTCTAGCACTTGTTTTGGCAGCTAATTGTGCCATTTCATTGCTGATATATACTGTTACTAACTGCTGCAAATAGGAACAACAAACTTAACTTGCTTGTCCATCATATACTTGGGCTTGTATCTTTGTTTTCCTTGTGTCTTGGGTAGGTACAATCAACATTTGCAAAGTCTACTACTTCTTGGCAACCCTTGGCTACCACCAAGACCTTACTCAAGCCCTTCTCGACACAGAAACTTGACCTATAGGGTCATTCATTCATACATCATACTTCCCATCTCTTTCCTCCCTAGGGTCACCGAGATTCCCGCCTTGAGGTAATCACTTCACCTCTAAAGTGACGGGAACACCTATCTAAGGTGATAGTGGGTAGGTGCTCTTTTAGTTGTCGCCATTTTGGTGGTTGGGTCGGGATTTTCCCAACCTACAACTTGTGCGATAACATTTTGGCGCCGTTTCTTGGGAGGATTTTGAATCTTGTTCCAAACCCTAACAACACTTGGCATGCTATCCCAAAGCCTTTTTCCTAGCTTTCCTGGCGACTCCACCTAAGGGACGTTCCCTTTTTCGACGAGCTCTTCTTGAAGCTCATTTGGTGACTTCACCTTCCTTGAACCCTTCCTCCTCTAAGCCTTTTCCCCTAGGGAGGTTCAAACCTTTTAAGTCTACCGAAGAAGGCCTCCCCTCAAGTCTCCCGTTGTCAAAACCCTCTTTCACGGTACCCTTCCCCTTGCTCCAATGGCTCACCCTTGGGCAAAGGACCTCTACAAACCCCTTAACATGGCCACCATCCCTGGATACCCCAACGCAATGCCAAAAGAGTTAAACAAGTGGTTGCCATAGTTCTCAGGAAACAATGTAGTGACTGCTGAAGATCATCTCTACACCATAGGCCAGGACATGGATAATGTAGAAGTTGAGCATGAGGATGTAGTCATGAGGCTATTGGCTTCATCATTGATTGAAGAAGCTCTCAGGTGGTTTAGAGACTTACCTGATAATCACATTGCATCTTATGAAGACTTCACTAAATTGTTCAAGAAAAGATGGACAACGAAGAAAAACAACGCAATGCTTCTAGCTCAGTTCAATCAGATTAAGAAGAAGGAGAATGAGATAGTGAGTGAATTTGACAACAGGTTTGACAACTTGTACAATCAAATCCCGACAGATCTACGCCCCACTGAACCAGTCGTTTGTCTCCTCTACATGAATGCATTCGATGGGAATTTCCATTTCATTCTAAAGGACAAGAAGCCCACCACCTTGGCACAAGCCAAAGAGTACAGTGTAGAGATTGAAGAGAACCTCCTTGACTCAAAAGTTGATCCTTTTCAGTATCCTCGTGTCAAGGCAGAGACAAAGACTAAGGCTTCCAGTAGCAGTGCTCTTGATCCAATTGCCCTCCTGACTCAGAAGATAGATCAGATGAGTACTCAGTTTGTCCAAGCACATAATCAAATCATGGGCCGATTAACCACTGTTGAGAGGAATCAATCTGCCCCTATACCTCAGTTTACTAGGCAATAGAGAGATGCCACAGGTTGGAAACCAAGGCCTCAACAAGAAGCAAAGGCCCTTGATACTTTGAAGCCAGAACACACACCGTGGTGTTCTCCGTGCCAAGAGCCTCACCGAGAGGATGAGCGTCCCCGATGAGACGAAGATTCTCCCGACAATATGAACTTCATGGATACGATCTATAACTTTCAAGAAGAAGAGATCACACAAGAACAAATTGACGAGGCCAAAAGATATGGGGAAAGAGAGGGGAGACTCCGAGCTTTAAGTCGGTTAACAGATGATTAGAGGAAGGAACTGAGGAAGAGGGGATTTTTGGCATACACTAGAAGAAATAAGGCTTCAATCCCTTCGTCACAACCCTCCACTTTACCTCAACTGGAGGCAACCACTAATCCTCCATCTACAGAGAAGGTGGTCCCACCACTTCCACCTCCAATACATGAGTCGTTTCCAAAGCCAACTCCTATAGAAGATGAGATTCAGTTGAACATAGATGTTGCAACCAGGTTTGGGAAGTTGAACATGACGGTCCCTATAAAAGAGATGTGCAAAATCCCTTCTGTGAGGAGGGAAATTTTGAAACTATTACAGGCACCAACTGAGAAGGAGGATCCTCCTATCATTTTGAATACCATGTATCTTGATCGGAAAAGGGACAATAACCCTCCCTTTTATCTTTCATTGGGCATGAATGGCCTCTATCTAAACAATTGTATGATGGATTTCGGGGCCTTAGCAAATGTCATGTCTTTGAAGGTGATGGAACAACTTGGCTTGAAGACGACCCGACCATATGGAAATGTGTGTGGCATTGATTCTAAAAGGGTTAATTTTCATGTAGTTTGTGATAATGTTGAAGTCTTCCTAATTGATTTTCCGCATATCAACATCCTAATGAACATAGTAGTGATTGATGTCGCAGACGCTTGGGGGATGCTCTTGTCAAGGAGTTGGTTTGCTGCTCTTAGAGGGTTTCTTAGTCTGGATCTTACCCATGCACACATCCCCATGGGGGATGGCACCTTTGAGATATTATATAGTCGAGAACGGGCTGACAAACATGTGACGGACCCCAATGGTCCTGATTATACAAGTGAGTGTGAGTTCGATGAGGTTCCAGAAACCATTGGGTATGACCCACAAGATTTACCTTTCATGCAGGAGGACTGCATAGACATGCTACTCCCAAGGACAGATGAATACAAAAAAAAACTTGCAAGGTTTCAAGGGAAAGAGCTAGGGTCTATCCAAATATTGAAAAAAGAAGATAAGGACATAGAACGTGAAGAAGCCTAAAAAAATGTAGACAACTCAGGACCTCCTTCCTATCCTTACATTGAGAATACACCTTACATCAACTGCAGTGAAGGAAGTCTTGCGTTCATGTGGGACAACAAGAAGGGCAAGCCTAAATATGTCTGGGATGATGACAACTCTTGGCTTGGCCCTTACATCATCAAGAAGAAGTCCAAGAAAGAGAAGTATCACTTGATAGCTTTGGACAGGAGAAAGATGCCTTTGCCAGTGGATGGATCTCTTTTCCGACCTTATGTTCAGGTCACATGACTTCTTCAGGTCAGGTAAGTAGGTAGGTGATCTTGCTCTCCTTGCATTTGCATCTTGATTGCTCATGTTAGTTTAGATGCATTTCATAGTTCATTTTTCTCTACTTGCATATTGATTTCATGCTTAGTTTAGAAATTTTTGAAAAATGCTAATTTTTTTTTTTTTTTTTTAGATTAGTTTTCATTTTTGGTTTTGATGTATATGGACGAAGGGTGATAGAACCACCCTAGATTTTATGGTTTCTTGATTCAGTGTAGGCACACGTCTACTAGTAGATGTTGCGGTTCTCATGCACTCTACGACGAGCACATGTCCCCAAGTAGGAGCCAAATGTTATCTCCATTATGTGAGATAACTAAGGAGATGATGTCTCGAGGCCCTTAGGTTGCAGATATGGAATGCCGAGAGACCACATGACTAGCAGTGTCCACTTGCACATATGGAAGCCCGCTCTATCACCACATTCTGATTCATTGTCAGCGCATCCACCACACCAGCTAGCTTCTCGAAGGCAGATGGGTCTTGCCCATGCGGTACAAGTCAGGTATTGTGGCAAGTAATCACCCTAATATTTGAGGCATTTAAACATGTTGTATTTAAGTTGCTTTTGATTATAGAACACCTTCTTGGACATTATGCTTTTGACCTTGTTTCACCTTGGTGAGTGTCATAGATTTCCTAGTAAGTGGCCAACCTTTGGGGAAGGTTTGTGACTGGGGGTCCCTTAAGGGGTTGTCATACTGTTCTCGACCATATTTACCACTTTCCGCTCATTACGTTCTCATCATATTTCCCTCTTCTAGGCCCTTTGATTTTAGTGACCCAAGAAGGGCATGTACCTCATTTCATGGGAAGAAGGGGCTGAAGGCCTAAGGGGATGGTTGTTGGCAAAAGATAAGAGCCTAAAATAAACCATCTAGATGCTCACCCAGTCAGGTCTTGAGAACGATGAACTGCTTCTCTTAAAAGAATTGAAGACTTGCACAATATCAAACACAATAAATATCCCGGTTGAATATAAGACTAACACAAGTGCGTTACAACGCTTTACATGGTTACCCCTATGGCACTTTGTGGACCTCTTTGTTCAAGTGACATTGTGTTACTGCCCCCAAGCTATCGATTCACTATTGGGAGTGCACATGTGTTTGGATCATTGATTAATTAATAAATGGCAATAAATGGGCTTGGAAAAAGGTTGTGTTGAGGAAGAAGGTGCAAAATTGTTGTGAGAAATCTTACCCTACGGACAGGTTAAGCTCCTCTTTGGACCAAGACCCCTATCTTTGGTCCAAAGACAGAAGTGAACAAGTGGTTACTACTTTCCCTATAGATCTAACTCAATCAATCAAGCAAGAGAGAAGAAGAATGTGGCATACCTTGTTGCGATGTTTGTCCTCGCTGCTCCAATCCTTGGGCTTGATCTCCAAGCTCCTTAATGCAATTGAAGCCCTGCAAAGACTAGCAAATGAGCTCTTCCTCTTACTCTAGATGATTATAGAAAGAAAATCTATTTATGAAGATGGAAACGACAATAGACAAGAAAATGTAGAACACATGAACTTGAAGGGAATAGGCCAAGTTTATATTAATTGGAAAGCCAAAAAGAGGCACTTACAAAGCATGCTTGACGATGCAACACTTCTCTAGGCTCTCCTCGTCAAACCCTTGCACGAATGAACCAAGATCAAAATGATGATACTTCAATGGATTCCCCCAGGATTAAAGGTTTGACACCTAAAATCTTCCCCCCTTCATCATGGAAAGCCCTCATTATATAGGATTTGGAGGCTTAACCACCATGGAGAAGATCACTCACTAGATCCACTAAATTGGGATCTCCAAGATTTTTAAGGAGAAAATATCTCTCAAGGATTTTAGGGAGAAAATATCTCTTAAGGATTTTAAGGAGGAAATATCTCTCAAGATTCATTAAATTAGGATATTGGTTTGAGAAAATATCTCAACCATCCACGAGATTCTCAACTTCTCCTTGAGATTAGGAAACTAATTGTGAGGTGGATTCTCACACTAAATTAGTTTCCTTTTTATGAATAATAATGAATAATTCATGTGCACATAGTATTTTGACCTTCATATGATATATTTCTCCTCCACATTGACTAGGGATTGTGACAAATGTATTTCATGGTGTCAAGGGGTTGCGACACTTAGCAAAGTGAATGTGACACTAGGTAAGGTGCATACGACACTTGCGACAGTGCATGCGACACTTAACAAGGTGCATACATCACTTTTCGACACTTGTGACACTCAGGGTGTGAAACTCAAGTGTGACATTTTGGTGTGTAACAAATGCCCCCTAAAGTGTGAGGTCATAAAAGAAACTGATGGCCGAAACACTTTATAAATTCTTCAATGCAAGGGTGCTGGAGTAGGAAAACCTGACAGAAGCTGTAAACAATCATTAGTCAGTATACATAAATGTTCCATTTCTGAGGCATGCATACCTATGCTTGGAATACGAGATGACTCAAAGGATGGCCGCTGACCAATACACTGCAGATCCATGGGAAGATTGACCAAGGATATGGCCACCAGAGATATAATGTGGATCCATACCTCCATGACATTAACTGATCGCAGCCACGAAAAATACACAGTGGAGCTACGAGATGAAAAAACATAGCCACTGATCAATACAATGTGGATCTATGTGATAGTATATATATCAGTAAGATTGTCAGCATGGTGATTGTATTGAAATCTTTTACATGCTCAAATGATCTCCATTGCAGCTTGGGCAAAGCACATAACAAAGTGAGCGCCCAACCTAGGGTCTTCGTCTCGATCCCGAAATGGTACGAATCTAGCCATGTGAATAAATGACTTGACGTCGAACATGGTAGAAAACACTTGATTACCAGTCATTGAGGTATACCATTAACAAGTGCGAGGGAAATCACCAATGATGACAATGATTCCTAAGGTACCTTTAGTACATTCCAACGAATGTGAATAAATGAACCGAGGTCGAACATTCATGGAATCATCCGATAAGAGGTTAATGATGTAAACCAATTGTTAGAAGCGAGGAGGTCTGCCATTGAGGCATGCAAGTCCCAAGGTACTAACTGGTTTCTAAGTCTAGTTTTCGGATAATGTACTGAAGTCGACAGGAATAGACTCGTCGAAGGAGGGCCATGGTGTATCCCCCATCATCGACACGAAACTGTACAAGAAAGTGATGTGAGATGGTGGATCGAATGAGTATGTACTGACACAGGAAATGGAAATTGGTAATACTGTAGATGGATGGTTTGAAGTGAAACTTCCCTTGAACATGATGAGGCATGACAAGTGACTTGGCAACATTTGACTCGACGAGTACCAAGAACATAATGTGACGGCAAATAAGAGAACTCTTCGACTGGAACGAAAAAGTATGACGACACATAGAATTGGTATGACTCAGAGACGAGCAGATTACCCAACTGTAAGATGAGACACAAACAGGGGCCATGTTCAAGGGCGACAATAACTGCCATAACGTATTTCAAAAAACTTGACCCACTTCCTTCAATTTGTTCCCCCATCCAGATAGATGAGTATCTCTTTCTTTTTTAACGAGCTTGAGGAGGATAACTGATGCTCAGTATACCTCATCCTTTGGATGAGTCCCTCGACATATGTTTAACGAACCTGAGGAAGGAGGGGTTCGGTCCTATATGGGTCCTGGAGATTGAACTCACATAGGTCCTTCGATGCATAGTTTTACGAGCCCAAAGAAGGTAAACTCAATGGTTTTTCACGTTTAGAGAGTCTGAAAATAACTTAAAGATGACTCCATGGATGAATTTTTCGTAAATTTAGTCTCCCAAGTCCGAAAAAAGTGTAAAACAATACAGGGGAGAACTCTTCTAATCATGCTTGATTAGAGTAGTCATTTTTTGTAATTAGTCTCGCGAGGCCGAAAAAGAGATAAACTACCACTCGAAAGACGCCCTTTCAAACCTTTTAACGAGTGTGAAAGGAAGCAAGCTCACTCGACAATCTTTTTATGTTAGAGGAGTCTGAAAAGAGCTTAAAGGAGATTCCAAAGAGTTTCTTTTTCATATAGCTTTTACGATTCCGAAAAAGAGATAAAATTATACTCTGTAACCTATTCTCATGTTTTAATGGGCACGAGAATGAACAAAGATTGAGCTCGGTAACCTTTTCTCATGTATTTACGAGCACCAGAAAGAACAAAGACTAAGCTCATTCTAGAAAAGACTACTATGTTATGATGGGAACGACCCCCAAGCGAGGATCACTCCTAGCAGTGTGTCTCTCTAGAGGTATTTTGCCCCCAGCTTGCGTGATAGAAGCTAGTGGCTTCGCTCCATCATGATGTCTAGAGGCTGGAGACCTGCCCCACAAGCGTCGTTTCTTTCGACGACTCTTCTTCTTTCCTCGTTTAGGATTCTGGTTACTAAGAGGAACATTTTCACTAGGTGGAGGAAAATAAGGTTCAAGTATGCAATCTAGAGTGAGACTCAATTCGAATGGAGGGGGGTCTGTTTCACTTTTTAACGAGCTTGACAGAGACAATGAACTATGCTCATAAGCGTCTGTTTCATTTTTTAATGAGTTTGACATAGGAAAAGAACTATGCTCATGAGGTAGGTTTCATTTTTACACAAGCTTGAAACTAGAAACTATGCTTGAGGCCCTTTATTTCATTTTTTAACGAGCTTGACACAGAAGCGAGAACTCTGCTCGAAACTTGGTTGTATTTTTTAAAGAGCTTGGAACAAAAAAAACTATGCTTATTGACCTCTGCTTGATCATGGGTTCCAAGAAGACAATGCTCTGGAAGGAATACATGTCAAAGGACAAACCTCGATCATGGCTTTCAAGAGATCTTCGCTAGATGGCAGAACCACACTTTGGAAGGAATACATGTCGAGGGCTGCGATAGGGGTAGGGAGATCACGCTCTAATAGCCCTATCGAAGAGATCACCATGTCAACTACAGGATCTAAATCAGAAGAAGGGAGAGATTCCTTCTCATTCGGAGTTGAACGCATGGGACAAGTTGCCACATAATTGACCTGCAGTGGGGCGGATGTCTTTGGCATGTAAGGAACGTTTAGGGAAGTCAGATGGTTGAGCATCATATGAGGGCCAATGAATGAAAGTTGGTCTATGGTCACTATGTTTCCATTGTGAGGGAAACACATCAGTCGAAAGAGTGTGGACACAAGAGCCTTCATAGCATAAACATAGTCTCGCCCAAGGAGCAAATTAAAGTCCAAGGGGTCGTGGACTACCATCACATTAATATAGACAATTTTCCCTCCTAAAGTAACAGGTAACTGAAGAAGGATTCCTAAAGGTTGAGTAATCTGTTTGTTAAAAGCCAACAAATTCTGAGTCACCGACGCAAGCTAAGGGGAACCAAGAGCTTGCCAAGCATTCGAGGACAGGATGCTAAAAAAAGCACCTTCGTCTATTATAGTGTGAGGTACCGTGACCCTACCATAAACTTCGACCATGATCTCGAAAGGCACGTAGGAAGGAAGACGAGGTTCTGTTAGACGATTCCAATCAATGGAAATCATCCCATTGCTTGAAGGGGGTGTCGTTGGGACGGGTGAAGTGACCCTTTGTCCGGACGAATCCGCAATAACAAGAAAGACCTGAGCGACATCCTCACTCTTCAAAGGAGGAGTGGGATCGACCAAAGGGGATATCGAATCAACCACTTGATGGACCAACTCGACCAAGGAGGTACTCAAATCGATCACTTGATCAACCGGATTAACCGATGATGGAACCAGATTGACCACCTGATCAGCCAGATTAACCAATGATCGAACCAGATTGACCAGTTCATCAATCAATGGCAGGTTGGGAGAGAGTTTATGGTAATATGTGGAATGTTGCGGTTGGGCATCGACAATCTTTTCCAACAGATGTGAAGCTTCATCCATGCGAGGACACAGGTAGGTGCAGTGCATCTCCTTACACAACCAACAAGGAGTTTTAACTTTACCTTTCTTACTTCCAACCTGATTATCACTAGTTGATGGGTTGTCACTAGCATGAGCTGCAACCACTGATGACGCGGGTTGAGAACCCTGAGACCACACTTCTACAACCTTTGGAATAACAAGGCAATCCTTAAGAATTTGGTCACCCTTACAAAGCCTGCAAGGGAATTTCGGCTTGCGATGTGTCTTGGTAGACTTGTCGACATTATCAACACTCCCAGCATGATGAACAATAGTTGGTTGATAGCTTCCAACATGTCCTGCAGTGGTTGGAAGTTTTCTCCCTAGCTTATTTTTCTTCTTCTTAATCTTCCTTTTCTTCTTCTTCTTATCCACCTAGTTACTAGCTATAGAACTTTCACTAGGCGAAGAGGAAGAACGGGAAGAAGACCGCATGGGCAAAGAAGGCAGAGGGTTGATATGATGTTGATGGTCCTGGGGTGGAGTGCTAATGGACGAAGCACTAGGAGCATTTACGTTCACTGGAGTGGAAAACAACCAGACCGGTAACCCAATAGTGAGTCTAGGAAGAGTCAAAGTGGCGATATAAGGAGGACCAACGTGTCCCATGGAAGGAAAAACAAACGGTTCTCTAGGAAAAGGGGTCCCTTCGTTGGTAGTTCCAGGATTTGACGCCATAGACACGGACCCGATCTTAAGGTCTTGCTAAATCAAAGACCACACACTATCAAAGTTCTTATGAGATAAGAGAAAACAAACAAAGGAAGTAGGGATCTTTCGAAGATGGGAGATGAGGTCGTCAACGAAGATATGAGAAGCAGTTACCCCGACCTCCACAAAAAAACCCTTCCCGGTGCAAGTAACCCTCGCTTCGCGGGCCCACCCTCTAGAGGTACTGTAAGTGTGATGCGACGTCTCCCTCAGGTACCACAAGGAACCTTCTGAAGAAGGAACCCCCCTTACAGTGGCCCATGTAGAAACCTAGGAAAAAAAACTATGTTTACCAATTTCGCAACGGATGGTCGGGCGAGTAACCAGTCGACAGTCAAGACTAAGCAAATGGAACTGGGAATGGTGGACACAAATTCACGACCCAAATACTAAGAAGAAGTGGTGTCACCTCGAGGACTTGACACTCTTCAAAGCTCCGAACTTGCTGTAGTCCCACTAGAAAAACAAAAGAGGGGAGATCTCAAATTGTCGCTTCGCTTGACCTCGTGTTTAACTCGCGTTAAGAGGAGCTCTCTCGACAAATGTCAGTTTTTACTACTTGGATTTCAACACTCTCTAGTATTCTACATTCTTGTGTAAGTGGCCTTGGAGAATTTATTCTCCACCCTACAACCAAGGCCCTAAAATCCTAGACTCGTTGGTTTTCTATAAAAGAAAATGTCTAGTTGATTTTAGATTACACGCTTGTTCCTTTTATGGCTGTTTGTTACTCAAAAGGGATTGCGGATGCAACTTAACTATGATGTGTGCCACTTGATTGGAAGAAGGCTTCAAAAGAAAAATATGAACTCAAATGCAATCTATGGGAAGGAGTAAGAGGTTTCAAGCAAAAAATTACAACTTTCAAAGTAAGAAATATAAAAACTCTTTGAATGCAGGTACAAGCTCAAAAACGAACCACCCAAAGATTTAGAATGCAAAATTCTTTTCGTTTGATTCAATGCAATGAGATATGCAAAAAACTTTAATGCTTCACAACTTTTAAATGAGATGAAATAAGTCAATGTTCGACACAAAGAAAAATGAAGCAAAAAGGAATCAAACAAAGCGCACTCAAAACTAATGAGAACTGAGAGAAACCAAGTGTGAGACAACTTTTTCAATCAAGGACTCAAAAGGTCGACAAGTACTCAAAGAATGCAAAATGTTAGAATGATTCCAACATATGTTCAGACAAGAACCCAAACAATGAAAAAGAGAAAGAGATAATTACTCAACAATCCTTAAAGATGAGCAACGAGAAAGAACTTTCAAAGCTGGGTTGTGGTAAACAAGAGAGTCTTCAATCATTCAAAAAGCAAGACGTTCTGAAGAAGATCACAAAGAGACTCAAAACCAATCAACCTTTGCAAACCCTAGTTGACGAATACTCTTAAACAATCAAGCAATCTGAAAGCTTTGCGAGATGAAGATCAAAGAATTGAAAGGCAGGATGAACCAAGGGATCTTGTTAACCCAAGGGGATCACAACTAGGAGAAATTTGCAAACTCAAAGAAGGAAATGAAAATGAGTAATAAATGTCAAATTCTCAATTAAACAAAGTGAAAGACAAGCTAGGAGTCTCCGAGCTAAAAACCTCTCAAAAGCAGACTGAGAAAAGTAGGGCAGAAACATGCAAAAACACCTAAAAAAGGAGATTGGTGCCCCTGTTCTCAAAGAGATAGAGTGCTATGGTGCCCCCTAGGAGGCTTGGGGGAGCGCCAATCAAGCTAATGGCGCCTTGGTGTGAACTGCAGGGAACTGCCAGGTTCTGGAAAAGATAAAAAAAAATGGCTTCCAGCTAATGGCACCCTAGTGTGAACTGCAGGGGAGTGCCAGTTTTTGGAAAAGCTCAAAAAATGTCTTCCACAAGCTCAAACTCAGTAGAGACTCAGTCAATGGCTCTGTAAACTCTTTAATGAGGAAGAGGGAAGGTGAAATAGATCAGAAATAAGCATCAAACAAGCAAGATCTAATCGTAAGCAAAGGATTCAAGATGAAAAGGAGGAAAAACTAGTCAAAGTCCTTCCCCAGTGGAGTTGCCATTTTTCTGTTGTGAGAAATCTTACCCTACGGACAGGCTAAGCTCCCCTTTGGACCAAGACCCCTATCTTTGGTCCAAAGACAGAAGTGAACAAGTGGTTACTACTTTCCCTATAGATCTAATTCAATCAATTAAGCAAGAGAGAAGAAGAATGTGGCGTACATTTTGGTGTGTAACAAGCACACCCCCTACAAAGGCACCCATAAATGAGACAATACGAGCCCTTGTATATCATGAAACTCATTGACCTATGAAGTCTAAACCCCTATCCACCTCATCATCCACTACATAACCCTGAAGGGGCACCCTTGGGAGCATCCCCTACTTGAGGGTTTTGGTCTACCCAATAGGAATTTTATGACACCTCTCCCATACTTAAACTTGATCAATTGTATAGGGTCTTAGACCATTTGTTTAATTTGATGAGGTAGTTTTGATGCACATGTTTAGGTGCCTTGCTTATTAGATGTGGTTTACACTTGTCATGATATCTTTGACTTGAGATCTTTGGAGGGCGTACCCTTTTGTTTTGTACGACCCTTCTTGGTGGCTAGTTTTGGGAGAATAAGCCTAGCTTGGGCTTCCATGGGGAAAGAAGCCTGTTATCGCACAGTTTGTACTTGCCCAAAGCCAAAGGCAAGTGGATACTAAATTGGCGTAACGAGGAGGATGACCTATCACTGTCAGTTTAATAGGACACCTCTTTCTATTTAGGAGTAGTATCCCAGGGGAGACATCCCCAGTGACCTGGGGGTTTGAGAAGGCTAAGGTAAAAGTTATAAGAAAGTCCGACCCCTCTCACTGTCACTCTGATCAAAAGTTCCATGGTTTTATTGAGATGAAGCAAAATCTAATTTAAGTGTACCTGCCCAGAACAAGACAACAGGTAGAAAATAAATGTTGTTTGCAAGTACCATGTGATGTCAATGCTTCATAAAACCATAAACTTTTGGAAGATAAACAAGCTGATATAAAACTGAAGCAATATAAATGTTTGTTACAACAATGAATATTTAGCAACAACTACAACAATTATGCCTCAATAATGCTTCAAGGATGACAAGAAATAATAGCCTAAAATTGACAGAGTGATAATAGTTGTCAGAAGCAATAATGGCAATGTTTAATCAGCTTTTAGGATGAATTTGCTGCTGTTATAGATGGCTGTAGCTATATTTTGCAACAGCAGCAAATTAGTCAGTGAGTTAGTCTAATTTAGAGTTAGTAAGAGTTAGTAAAAGTCTTAGGGAAGATGGTTTAAGAGTTGTTTGGTCAATCAATCACTTGCAAGGAGTGGACTAGTGCCTTTTATCGTAATGGAGTCAAGGTTAGCAACAACAACTCTAAGAGGAAACAACAAATGATAATAGGTAATCTAAAGGGATTGGTGAGATGATTGAGGTGTTAGTAACCTAAGGCCTCAATATCTAAACCTTAGAAGGAAAAAATGCTAGGAAGTAAGTAACCTTAGGCCCTAGCGATTTCCTTCTTCCTTAGATCAAGCTTGAAATAAAATATATGAAGCTAATGAAGCAATGCTACTAGAGTGCTACAAAGGTAGGGCTCTAGTGTATTTTTCAAAAGAGTTGTTTTCTAGCAAATTCAAGTAGGTGGAAAATTATAAGGAAAAGGATAATAACATATGCTTTTCCCCTAGGGTTTCAAACTAGCAATTTCATAATCTTAGAAATGAACAAGCAAATTTACCATAACCATTCAAATTTACTTACTTCATCAAGAATAATCTAGCAACAAACCCTAGTTGAAGACTTTCCACCATGAAAAATGCCAAAATACACCAAGAATAACCTCTCCAAAAAGTTGCGCACCACTTAATTTCAGCCAAATATCCTTAAAGAGGGCCGAATTTCAGACCTCACACTTGTGTGAATGAAAGATCATGAAAAATACAAGAGATTTAACTCTTATTTATACAATGATAATGAACTTTAATTACAATTTAGGTCAAAAAAGGCCAACATGGCGAAATTACATCAAAAATCCAGTTTTTACATAAATTTAAAGAATTATACCCTAAAATGTACAGTAGAGGTGACGTCATGCCCTCCTAGGGTGATGTCATGGGCCTCCCAAGGCCAACGTTCAGGGGGGAGAGAAAAATCCCCCTAGGTCCAGGCCTGCCAAAGTGTCTTTGGTGGAACGTCCTTCTTTTTCTTTGGTGCAAGCCCCTCGTGTCTCCCTGCCCCTGGCTGGGGTCACAACATCCATCTGGTGGGATTTTAGCCCCATGGAGGTCTGAGCTAAACATCTCCCCATATGTACCTGTTCGTCAGGCATGGTCCTGCAAAAACAACAAGTATGCCCTTCATGGGCTCATAAGTCAAATGGATCATAGCAATGTCAATCACGTCTAATAATCAAATTACCCAAACATGTGCATCAAACCCCCCCTTTACCCAGACAAATGCTCAAAGACATTATGCAGTTTAACAAGCCAGGTTTGGAGAGGGTCTCAGGATGTCCTATTGGGCTAATCCTCCTCAAGTTTGGGGTGTTTCCTAGGTGAAGACCAATCTAGGTCATGTAGATGTTTGAGATGGTGTAGGGAATGTTTGGGCAAGGGGTGCAATGATAACAGGGAAATGTAGGTCTTACCTGTGGGTGCCTCTGTAGAGGGCGAGCTGCACCTTGTCATGGATGCCATTGTTTCCTAGCCCATTCAATGCCTTTTATTCTTTGTCTTATTGCTTTTTCTTTTCAAGAGAATAGCTGGAGGACACTGTCCTGGCGTGGTGACCAATGGTGACAACGTTACCCACAAGCACTTCACGGAAATGAGAAGGCTGGCTCGTGATGAGACCCCTTTTTTCTTGGCTATGCCACTAAGAGCCATTACCCTGGTTTGGTGACCAGATGGATGGTAGTGTCATACCGCTACACGCCCATGGACCTAATAGGCCGACTATTGATGAGACCTCCTATCCACCAACTAATTCTTGAGTTTTATTTTATTTTACGAGTCCCCTTTTCTTGCCGAGAAGCCATTTATTGCTTTCTCGGGAATCCCTGGGCGAAGCATCTCAAGGTTTCATTTTGGATTTTAACTTTTGCCAGCTACTTTTACCCTCTGGGCATTTAGCCCTTTCTTCCCACAAGGCAAGGTACAACCCTTACTAGCTTGGCAAACCCAATGCCCGAACCAAGGTAGGGGAGAGATGAGAGGGACAATGATGAAAAGTGGTAAGTATGGAAGGAATGGACGATGATCATTCATAGACCCACCCAGTGGCAACTCATCTCTAAGGGAATCAACTTACTAGGGCACTCTGTCATCCCCCCCAGGTATGGACAAGTTAAAGAGCATAATTTCCAAGCAAACATCATGAAACAAATGAGAGTTCAATGCACATATTCAAATGCTTCGAAAATCAGAGTGACACATACCATGATACCCAGACTCATTACCTCATGGAGCAAGACCCAGTGCTACTTCAAAATTAGGCTGATGGGATGGATGCTGCTGTTGTTTATAGATAGGACGCACTAAAGAAAAGATGGGCCCTCTGGGGCCAAGCTCAAGTCATTTGGCTCTCGATACTCCATGTCTAGGACTTGTGGGCCTCGAGACATAATCTCCTTAGTTATCCCTAGGATAGGGGATAACAAAGCCAACAGGTTGGATGCCTAGGGCCCGCAGACCGAATGACAGAGACATGCCTTTGGAGGCTTACATGGCATCATGGAGGATCTAACCTAGCCCCTACCACCCAAACGTTTTGCTTGAAGGGGGAAAAACATCATATTCTTGAGGCTTGACGTCATAGAGGGGCAAGGGTTTGGTGGTGATGGAGTTGCTCATTGACACTTGGCATGATTTGATCAGAGGAGGCATGGAGGGGAGCACATTAGGAGAAGGCCTTTGGAGGCCAAATGTTCCATCCCCAACCTCAATCATTTGTCAAATATGCCAAAACGTTCCTCTAGAAGGGAGATGTCATCTTGGTTTTAGGGGGAAAGTGTTGAAATATTGTAACTGCAACGAGTATTCTATTTATTATTGAGTTATTATTCATTAGATCAATCCCCTTTTATGGATTGGTCAAACCCTAAATATATTATGCAAATTGAGAAGTCGGCCCCCAGGCTAATTAAAGTGGTTTTAACCAGTAAGAAGACAAGTCAGCCCTACCCAGTGAAGAGACACCTTTCCAACATTTGCCAGTTTGTATAAATAAAGGAAGCCATCGCCTCATTTGATCTCTCACTCATTTGCTCACTCAGTGCGCAAGTCTGGTAGCTGCAGTTGGGAGAATAAGGAAGAGAGAGGCGCATTGCTCAGTAGAGTATATTCTCTAGTGTTTGGTTTATTGTCTTGACATTGTATTGGCTATCTATATTAAGGAAGTTTCTGTTGGGTTTTCTCCCCCATGAGGGTTTCCCAGGATAAATGTTGTGTATCTTGTGATTGTGTTTCTCTCAGTGATCCTATCTATGCTATGGTTATCTAGTAAATTGAAAATAAACCTAATAATCTATGTTGCATTGGTTTTCGGGACGGGGGAACGGCGGGGATGGGGGGACGCGTCCCCGGGACGACTAGAGCGCACCCCCAAATTTTTCAGGGGACGACGGGTTGGGGACGCCAATAATATATATATATATATATATATATATATATTAAAAAATATTAAAATTCACCATAAGCATTTGTAGTTGCTTCAAGCTTGAAAGCATAACAAGCTATACTATACAATATTATGCACAACCCTTACACTGGCCAATACTGAAAAAGCTCGAGCAATTTAAAAAAGAGCCAAGTGACATTTCATTATTGGCTACTAGACAAGAGAAAAATGCAATTTAGCTTTAGGAAACTTAAGTGAGAAATGTTTCTATAGCAGTTTTTCTTACTCGTATTTCTTGTTAATGACAATTATGTTAAAACATAAAAGGCATTCCCTTATCAATAGGTTTTGCAGATTTTTATGGTTGTGTTGAAAACCACTATAAAACACTTTGGTTCTATAAAATTTATTCAAACATTTAGTACCCAATCGAAGTCACTACTATCTGATTGTTTTCACAATGCTTGAGGTTGGAATGGTGGAAGCACTATAATTGAATGACTCCTGGAAACCCATGTAGAATATCTAAAAGCTAAGATGACCAGAAAAATGAGAAGAACAAGAGCAGTAACCATAAGGATCAAGTTATCAACCCTTTGAAATGTTGCATTTCTTGTTTTTTTGACATGGAAACTTTGCTTCTTGTAATCTTGTTGCTGAAAATACAATATTTAAATCACCAAAAACCCAAATCAAAACCCATCATACAAAACCCATGTTTTGAGCTACAACTTTTACAACAGATTTAGATTCAATGCAATACAACAATAATGGATGGGAAAAATGATCTTATTGTCCAATCATCAATTTCCATGATTTTCGAGACTGGAGATATATGCCCGGAATATCCCCAAAATCTGCCCAAAAAAATCCCTGAAATCTACCTAGAACATCCTCAAAATCTGTCCAGAACGTCCCTGAAATCTGTTCGGAACGTCTTGGGGACGGCCAACAAGTCCCCGAGTCCCCAATGGAGTCCCCAACAATTTGAGTAAGTTTCCTAAGGGTCCCCAAGTCCCCGGAACGCGGGGACGGCGGGTACGCGGGTTTTTTTGAGGGGGACGGGTCCCCGTGCAACATAGCTAATAATAGTTTAAACCTTAACATGGTATCAGAGCTAAGCTGAAGAGAGCATCTTTAATTGGATAAAGAAAAACGTCACTGTTGCCGTACAAGAAAATTAGGGCTTTTTATTGAAGAGAAGTTTCAGCCTAAAAATCATCTAGAAAAGTGCGCCCTAGCCTAGGGAACTCTCTGGCACCTTCAACGCACTTTTTCAGTGGATAGAACTCTCGGAAAGTGAAACCCTAGTTTTCACTGGTACCAGAAAACTAGAAAACCAGAAGTACCAAAAAACCAGAAGCACCAAAAAATCAGAAGTACCAGAAAACCACGAAACCAGAACCAGTACCAGAAGTACCAGTCCAGAATTCCATTGGTCAAGTTTGAAGGCGCAAAATTTGGATTTTCTGAAATCTAACTGCACCAGGCTACTCGCCTTAGGCAAGCGCACCTCTTGGTAAGTTCAAAATTAAATTCTGAGCATTTTCAATTTTTGGTCATTTTCTTAGCTCCAGGTAAAGATGTCTGGGAGCACTAAGCTTGTTGACAAGCTAGAAGGTGTGGAAAACTTCCGTGCCTGGAAGTATAGGATTGCACTCATTCTTGAAGAGAATGACCTAGCAAGATTCATTAAAGAAGATGTACCAAAACTTGCCGATGCTGCAACTAAAGCAAAACACCAAAAGGACACAGTTAGGGCCAAGAGAATCATTGCAGATTCTATTAAAGATCACTTGATTCCTCAAGTGGCTTCAAAGAATACTCCAAAAGAAATGTTTGATGCCCTAACCAAATTGTATGAAGGAAAGAACATCAATCAGAAGATGAATCTAAGAACTCAACTCAAAAGTACAAGGATGCAGAAAGGAGAAACAATTCAGGAATACTTCTCTAGAATATCACAATTCAAAGAACAACTAGAAGCAATTGGTGATACTCTAGATGAAGACGAACTTATAATGACAACTCTTTATGGTCTCACAAGACCTTGGGATGCATTCATCCAAACTATTTGTGCCAGAAAGGAGAAATTAAACTTTGACAGTCTTTGGGAAGAATGTGTTCAAGAAGAAGCAAGAGTAGCTAACCGAGAAGCATTACTATCAAGAGATGAA
>ML838094.1:0-16137 GCA_009831015.1 Picea engelmannii | reverse complement strand
AAAGCCCTCAGATTAAGACCACCAATAATTTCTCTTGGATTTGGAACTTGTGTTGTGACAAATGCTTTGTGTGGATCCAGAGGTATTAAAAAGACATCCCATACCTACTAATGCGCCTTAACCATGCTATGATGTAGAATATATATATTGAAAGAGAAAATTGAGAGTTGAGGTTTGAAATAGAAAAAAATGTTCCTCGAGAAAACAAGAAACCCAGGAAATCAAGAGATATTATTATTAAGAATTCAACCAATGTCAATGCTATTATGAAACTAGAGATGCACAAATCCTCATTTTCCAATGTTTAGTTTGGTAAATAAATCTATGTTTTTATTTTTATTGGATTTCTTTGTTAAGATTTATTTTATTTGATTTGTTTGTTAAGCATTATTTTTAGACTAACATTTTGTAGCTTGTACTAATTTAAGTTAATGTGATTTCTAATTAGATTTTAATTTTTATTTTCAGGTCTCAAAATGAATGGAAACAAATCATGTGCGTTGCTTGGTTAATGAAGATCATCAAGTATTGGGTCTAGAAGTATGATCTATTTCAATTCTGAATATGTTTTGAATGATTGTTATAACAAACTTTTGTAAGTTGTTGTAAAAACTAGTATTAAAAACTCATATTAGTATCTACTTTTAAAAACACTATATTTTTGAGAGATTTGTCTCTATCGTATGGATATGAGGATTATTATTATTTTTGTTTAAATACTCTTGAGTTTGGGAGTGATATGATGGTGAAAATTTTGGGAGATGGACTCCTAAATATTTTATTGAAGGATATAGAATTGTGCTTTCACCAAGGCTTTTGTCCTGCAAGTGAAATAGTTTAGTTCATATTATAATATCTTGGTGTTATGGATTATATTATTCAAGGTAATCAATTATGGATTGATTTAAATTAGATTTAGTTTGTTTCATCAATTTATGGTTAATTAATATCATATGTATATTAATTCTTTGAAACTTTTAACAGTCCATGATTCCAAATTGTATAGTTTCAGATGATTGTATTATATTGAAGTAAATATTGAATTGTATTGAATCAGTTCATATATTTTGAGTTTGCACAAATCTATTTGTTCAACATACATTTATTTCTTATTGCATATGATCTAATACAAAATGTTATCATTTCTATATTTTGAATGAGATTTGAATTGTCAAAGTGAAGTGACTTTCTCTTGACATTCCATAGTCTTAGAATTATACAATTGTCTACTATATATTTCTATTAACAAGAAGATTATAGGAGTAGATTGGTTCAAGAAGGCACACCTACATTTTCACTTTTAATGCTGGAAAATTTTAGGTTAGTAGTTTTTGTTTGCTTTTATTATTTAGTTTTGTATTTTCTTTATGAAAGTAGATTCGTCTTTAAGCTTAAATAGTTTGTCTATTTAAGACATAACATTATCATCCACATTCACTCTTTTCCTTTCTTTTATTTTCAAAGGTAAAAGTATATTAGTAGTATATCTTAGATATGTTTACATTCTTCTTGAAATTTGTATCTTTTGTATAATATTTGTTTCCAAGGTTTCTCGTCAATCTTGCAATCTATATATTTGTACACTTTGTATATAAGAAAACGTAAATATATATAGTAGATAATTAGTGAGTTATTTTAGTTTTGTAGTTTATATTAGATCCCTTTATCAGCCAACGGATTCGTAAAACCCGTCAGGGTGAGTCATCCCAAGAAGCTTTGTTTATTTAGACAACTTTGGACCAGGCTTTCCCTCATAGTTGACTGCGTGTTCACATATTCCCATCAAAAAATGGTGCTAGAAGGAGGGAAGAAGTAAATTTAATGATTAAATGTTTCACTCCTCAACCTGTCATAATTCCAAATTTATAAATTCTTCTTCTTTGTCATCATGAAATGCACTAGAAGGTAGGACATAATGACAAGATGGCCTTGTGAAGTATTTATTTCGAATGTATCTAATCTCTCATGGATCTTGCCCAAACCATTATGTTGGAACATGATTTCCATTTCTCATTACCTTCTATTACCAACAATACAGTTTCTTGCTTGTCCAAACTCACCTTTGATGGCGAGGGGAATGTATCGAGAAAATACCATCTTAACAAGTTTTGGTGTAAGTGCATCAAGCATGATATTTCTGATTTAAAGGTTTTATGCAGATTATTCGCTTTCACTTTTAGGGGTCAGAATAAACATTCGTTTGAGTCTTTTACAACATATTACATTGTTGATTGGTTTCAATTTGTAGATGAATTTTTAGACACTTTTGAAATTTATGATTACAATTGATTATGTGAAGAATTTTAGGCTCTACTAATCAACGGTGATTCATCTCCAGGAGGAGTTTCAACAAGCATCGATCATGTCATCTGTAAATTTCATTTTGATGACATGCCATTTGTATTGAATCTTCTCTCTGTTGTTTGTTCCCCTTTCATCCAGCCATATTCAATCGTGAATGATGAATCAATTACAAGTCCTAACACCCAATTGCAAGATGGATTTTGTTTGTAGGATGAGAGGAATCCATTAGAAAATATTGAACAAGAAAAGGAGGTAGAATCTATTGAAAATGTTTTCACTAACAATCAAACTCTTTTTTCCTCTGAACCATTGAATATTCAATACTCAACTATCGTGGAAGGATATTTTATTATGGGTATAGGTATATGCCCATGTTCTTCTAATTCTTTCTCTAATAAGTACTTAAATTAAATTATTGAAGAAAACTTAGGTGATGAAAATGATATTAAGTGTCCTAACATTCCAATGAAACAAATTAGATGTAATACCCCTAGGCTGAACCCAATTGTAAATATAAATGCAAATGTAATTAAGCTAGTGAGTTGTTTGATATCATTTTTGTATGCACCTTCCATGGTATAGTGTGTTAAATTGTGAGCTTGATTTCTTATGCGGATTAATTATTTTATTTTCTTCAACACTTTGATTCCAGCTTAATACACTTCAACAATACCAAATCATAATCGAATAACAATAACTATGTAGATAAGTTATCATGCACATCAACAATACATACACCCTGGGGAAATCTTGTATAGGGAGAAAACCCCCAACAAACGATATTCCTTTATTGCATTAATAATGTAATATCACTTACAAATATCCACCATGAATGTTCTTCTCTTAAAGAGCTTGCCAAGATGACTCTGACCTGACAAAGACCTAAGAGACCTTGCTGAAATATAGCTCTAATATGGTTCTTATATTGTTGATATAAAAAACTCATATGTTGTTGATATATGCCTCTTATATGTAGCCTGTATTCATGATATACAACACTGATATGATTCTTTGGTATACTACCTCTTTATCACTGATATGATCCTCTATTGCTTCACTCTTAACCTGCATATAAAATTGTGTTGAAGAGAGGGGTGAACCTCTACTTATATAGGTTGAAGAGGAGAAGAGAATAGGCTTGAAATAGTAACTTGTTTGCATGCTTTAATCATAACTCGGTTTCGTACTTTAGTTCGAACGTAGAACTAGACTTGAGACTGGTATACTCTTGTTCGAAAATAGAACTAGAGTTGAGATTTCAGTTACAACTCAGCATTACACTTTAGTTCGAAAATAGAACTAGACCTAAGACTTCAGTTGCAACTCAACATTACACTTTATTTCTAAAATAGAACTAGACCTAAAACTTTAGTTACAACTCAACATTACACTTTAGTTCTAAACTAGAACTAGACTTAAGACTTTAGTTACAACTCAACATTACACTTTAGTTCTAAAATAGAACTAGACTTAAGATTTCAGTTACAACTCAACATTATACTTTAGTTCTAAAATAGAACTAGACTTAAGACTTCAGTTACAACTTGACTCTTTACAAGGAAATTCAAAATTCTCTTCATGGTGGATAATGTTACACGTACCAATGCACTAGATCAATACATTTATATCATTTGCAATATTAGGAATATCGTTTGTTTCTAGCTTATAGGAATTTTATATTCAACCTAATTTTTGCTAGATGCCTTGACTTTTTCTCATGGCTCATAAGGCTTGACTAGGCTCACAGAGTTTGTACATCCCCCTTGACGTTTTCACTAGTCTATCTATGCTCACAGAGGTTGTACATTCCCCATGACTTTTTCACTAGACTATCTATGCTCACAGAGGTTGTACGTTCCCCTTGAATTTTTAATTAGACTCACACAACATCATGTTCATCCTGACTTTTGGTTTGACTTACAGAGGTTGTACGTTCCCCCTGGCTTTTGTCAATACCTCACAAGACTAGTTGATTCTCCAAATCTTTTGGGCTAGCCTTAGGGTGGCCCATATGGCCTCTCATTGGAGAATGATTATCGATGCTACCAAATTTAACACTCCCTCTCAGCAAGGGAGTAATTCTCAGCCACACAAAGATTTCCTCTCAGCTACACAAATTGTCTCAAGGTTAGAGGCTTGGTCAGGATATCATCTACCTGCTCGCTCATGGCTATGTATTGTAACTTTACAATTTTTCTATGGACCAAGTCTCGGATGTAGTGGTACCTCAGTCAATATGTTTTGACCTATTGTGAAGTATCGGGTTCTCTATCAATTTTATGCAACTTTGATTATCACAGTGAATCACTGTCATCTCGAGCTTGTCACCAAACAAACTAGAAACCAATTTTCTGAGCCATACTGCTTCCTTGCTAGCATCACTTGCTGCAATGTACTCAATCTCTACAGTACTTTGTGCAATCGATCCATACTTCTGGCTCGACCAAGAGATCATAGCGGATCC
This sequence comes from Picea engelmannii, assembly GCA_009831015.1. Classification (NCBI taxonomy): domain Eukaryota; kingdom Viridiplantae; phylum Streptophyta; class Pinopsida; order Pinales; family Pinaceae; genus Picea; species Picea engelmannii. The sequence continues at coordinate 11,369 of ML838094.1, read as the reverse complement.
TAAACTAAAAAAGTATCTAGAAGTACTCTTCCAATCCACTGGGCTTCCTGTCTAGTCATCATCTACAGACCCATGCAAAAATAAAACACCACTAGATGTATATCTCATACCATAAATAATGGTCCCTCTGAGATATCTCAAGATGTTCTTTTCTTCCACCCAGTGTCTCTGTCTCCGTTCAGTCATGAACTGACTCATCGAAATCACTGCATAGCATATATCTGGGCTAGTGTGGATCATGTACATCAATGATCCAATCATCTGCCTATACATGGTGGGATCCACCAAATCTGAACCTATATCAGAATCATGCAGCTTTCTCAAGTTGGTAACCATCGGAGTAGACATGGATTTTCAATCCGTCATACCAAACCTCTTTAGTACATCCACTTTGTATTTTCCTTGTGCCAGAAATATCTTGCCCTGTCTTTTCCACACTTCCAATCCTAAGAAGTAATGCATCAAGCCTAAGTATTTCATCTTGAATTATGAGGTTATCTCCCTCTTACACCAGGATATTATCCCTTCATCTCCTGTTAGAAAGAGATAATCAACATATAGGATTAGCATAACAAGTTGGTTACCTCTTACCTCGAAGTACAGATTTGTATCAACATCACTTTTCTAAAAGCCCAGGCTTTTAAAAAAGCCATCAATCTTGTCATACCAAACTCTGGGAGCCTAGTTAAGACCATACAAGGCCTTCCTTAGCTTGCATACATGAGTTCCTTTGTTATGCAGTACAAAACCATCTGGTTGTTCCAAAAAGACCTCTTGTTCAATCTTTACATTAAAGAATGTTGTTTTTACATCCATCTAATGTAGCTTCCAACCAAGAATGAAAGATGAAGCAATAATAGTTTGAATGCAGGTATACCTGGCTCCAGGGGAAAAAGTCTCTTCGTACTCAATTCCTTCTTTCTAAATGAAGCCTCTGGCTACAAATCTTGCTTCAAACTTTTCCACACTTCCATCTGCTGCATGTTTGATCTTATAGATCTATTTGGAAGAAACCATTGATTTGTATTTTGGCCTAAGGATAATGTCCCAAACATTGTTCTTTATAATAGACCTGTATTCCTCAAGCATGGAATCCTTCCATACTTGTAATTTATCTTCTTCTTCAAATGAATAATTGTTAGCATCAATAATGCTTCTTATCAGTGAAACATATCCTCCAAACCTATGAGGCCTCTTCCTTTCCCTAAAAGTTCCTTTGGGAGCAAACTATCCTTTCTTCTTCCTGAACTATTTATTTAAGCCACCATGGCTTCCTTTTGGCTAGAGGTTCTTCAAGAGTGATTTATAACACTTCAGCAGGTTCTAGGGGATAATTACATGGCCCTTCACAAGGTTCCTCTCTCTGATCATCTGACTCTTCACTTTCATAAGAGGGTGAAGTTGGATGAACTGCCTCTAATTCCTATTAAAGTTCTCTAAATTTCTTAAATTTGACTTCCTCATGGAATGTCACATCTCTGGTTACCTATATTTTCCTCTAACCTAGTACATAAATCTTGTAAGCCTTGGAGTTCTCACTGTACCCCACAAAAACCCCTTTCATTCCTGAGGATTCCATCTTTGTCCTATTTTCCTTTGGGACATGAATATACACAAGACACCTAAATATCCTTAGATGCCCTACTTCATGTTTTATCCCTGAGAAGACCTCTTCATAAGTCATTTCCTTCAAGATAGCATGTGGACACCTATTCTAAATATACACAGCAGTGGAGGTAGCTTCTGCCCATAAAAAATTTGGCAGATCCTGGTCAAACATCATTGCTTTTGCTGCCTCACAAATTGTCCTATTTTCCTCTCAGCAACTCCATTTTGATGAGGGTTATATGGCACAATCAACTATCTCTTGATTCTTGTTGACTTACAGAAACCCTCAAATTGAAGAGATTCAAACTCTCCTCCATTTTCTGTTCTAAGGATTCTGATGTGTTTCCCTGTCTGCTTTTCAATAAAGGTTTTATAATCTTTGAATTTATCAAATGTGTCACTTTTAGATTTAAGGAAGCATATCCAACATTTTCTTGGGTAATCATCAATAAAAATGACATAATACAAACAACCACTGAGTGAGGGAGATGAAAAGGGACCACATACATAAGAATGAACCAAATCTAAGATGCCCCGAGCTCTGTTGTCACTACTAGGAAATGCTTTCTTTATATTTTCACCTAGCATGCATCCCTTACAAATTTCATTTTTACTAAGAGAAATAGAGGGCATGCCACATACCATGTTCTGTAGATCTAGAAGAGCTTTGTAATGAAGATGTCCAAGTCTTCTATGCCAAAAATTGCTAGAGCTAGTCACATCATGAGCCAATTCCTAAACTGACTGTCCTGACATGATGTACAATCCTCCACTGTGAGTTCCAATGGGTTCTGTTGTACTTAAGTGGCTACCTTTAGCCAATAGTAGTGCCTTATTTTCCTTGAAGATCACCCAATATTCCTTGTCCTCAAGGGTTGCAACTAATAGTAGATTCTTCTTGAGCCCTGAAACATATAATACTTCATCAACATGAAGTCTAGCCCCAGATTCCAATCTGAAGGAGATAGAGCCTACTCCCTCTATATTGTAACATTTTTCATCCCTAAGCTCAACATGCTCTGCAAAATATTTCGTCTCAAAATCTGAGAGGATCTCCTTGAACCCTGTCATGTGCTTTGATGCACCACTGTCTACTAACCAAGTTTCTAGCCCCGTGAAAATTGAACTGGATAAGGAAGAAACCAAGTAATATTATTTTCTATTTTCTTTCTCATTAGAAGGACTTTTTTTATTTCTTTTGGATTCATCATCCTCAGCAATTGAGGCATGATGTTTCCCTTTCCTAGGATATTTCTTTATAAACCAACAATCTCTAGCAAAATGACCCAACTTATTACAACTAAAGAATTTAATCTTAGATGTATCAATATTCTTTCCTTTGAATGTACCTTTGGTGTTTGGCTTCCTCTGAGAGCCTTTATGGCAAGTGCCTTTCTTCTTTCCCTTGAATCTTGATGCTAAAGTTGAGTGTTCTTCTTTCATTGGCTCACTCTTGGCAACTGTGTGACTCTCCTCCTGTAGGAATTCATGCCATAAACTCTAAAATGTGGGCTGAATCTCTCTCCCACTTACACTGGATAAGAAGGCCTCCCATGAAGAAGGAAGAGCATAAAAAATGGCCTGCACTAAATCATCATCGTCCACTGTCACCCCTATGACCAAAATCTGATCTCTAAGTTGGGCTATCTTGGAACAGAAAGATGACACTGATTCACCTTTCTCCATCTTCAAATACTTAATCTTGTTATTAAGTGTCCTCTTCTGACTTGGAGCCTATTTCTCATACAGGTTCATCGAGGTATCAATATAGTCCTTGGCAGTCATTAACGAACTCATTGCAAACATTATACTGTCTTTGATTGAGTCAAAGATGATTTTCTTAGCCTTTGCTTGACTCTTCTTGAAGGGTGCTCTTCCTACATTGTTTGTGGGTTCCTCCACCATTGTGGTCACATACTGCTCAAGATCATTCTCCTACAAGATATTTGTTATCCGAAGCTTCCACACATTGAAGTTTGTAGCTCCTTTGAGCCTATCCTCGGCCCTGAATGAAATGGAGGATGCCATGGACATCACACTGGAAACTTAATCAAGCTAGATTGGATCTATGTATACCTGTTGCTGCATTTCAACAAGTTTAACACACCCTAAGCTCTGATACCATGTTAAATTATGAGCTTGATTTCTTATGCAGATTAATTCTTTTATTTTCTTCAACACTTTGGTTCCAGCTTAATACACTTCAACAATACCAAATCATAACCAGATAGCAATAACTATGTAGATAAGTAAGCATGCACATTAACACAACATATACCCTGGGGAAACCCTGTATAGGGAGAAAACCCCCAGAAAATGATATTCCTTTATTGCATTAATAATGTAAGATCACTTACAAATACCCACCATGAATGTTCTTCTCTTAATGAGCTTGTCAAGATGACTCTGACCTAAAAAAGACCTAAGAGACCTTGTTGAAATACACCTATGATATGTTGCTTCTATTGTTGATATACAACACTGATATGTTGTTGATATATGCCTATGATATGCAACCTCTATTTCTGATATACAACATTGATATGCTTCTTTGGTATCATGCCTTTTTATCACTAATGTGCTCCTCTATTGCTTCACTCTTAACCTGCATATCAAATTGTGTTGAAGAGAGGGGTCAACCTCTGCTTATATAGGCTGAAGAAAAGAAGAGAAGAGGATCAAAATAGTAACTTGTTTGCATGCTTTAATCATAACTTAACTTCATACTTTAGTTCGAACATAGAACTAGACTTGAGACTCGTATACTCTAGTTTGAAAATAAAACCAGAATTGAGACTTTAGTTACAACTCAACATTACACTTTAGTTCGAAAATAGAACTAGACTTAAGACTTCATTTGCAACTCAACATTACACTTTAGTTCTAAAATAGAACTAGACTTAAGACTTCAGTTACAACTCAGCATTACACTTTAGTTCTAAAATAGAACTAGACTTAAGACTTCAGTGACAACTCAACATTACACTTTAGTTCTAAAATAGAACTAGACTTAAAATTTTAGATACAACTCGACTCTTTACAAGGCAATTCAAAATTCTCTTCATGGGGGAATAATGTTACACGTGCCAACACACTAGATCAATACATTTATATCATTTGCAATATTAGGAATATCATTTATTTCTAGCTCATATGAATTTTATATTCAACCTAACTTTTGCTAGATGCCTTGAATTTTGCTCATGGATCACAAGGCTTCACTAGGCTCACAGAGGTTGTACGTTCCCCCTGACTTTTGCACTAGTCTATCTATGCTCACAGAGGTTGTACATTCACCCTGACTTTTTCACTAGAATTTCTATGCTCACAGAGAATGTACGTTCCCCTTGACTTTTGCATTAGACTCACACAACATCTCGTTCATCTTGACTTTTGGTTTGACTCACAGAGGTTGCACGTTCCCCCTGGCTTTTGTCAATACCTCACAAGACTGGTTGATTCTCCAAATCTCCTTGGCTAGCCTCAAGGTGGCCCATATGGCCTCTCATTAGAGAATGGTTGTCGACGCTACCAAATTTAACATAGTGAGTACATGTATTTCACACTAAAATGGTGAAGTGTGCACATTCTAGGATACTACATGCAACAAACTTAAGTGTGCGTGATTTTGAGGCTAGGGAGCCTTTGTGTATATGTTTTGTTTTATAGACTAGTGAGCCAGTTATTATAAGCTAGGAGGCTTATGCTTTGAATTAGGCTAGAGAGCCTAAATGCTAAAGGCCACTAAGCCTATTTTTGTATATGTCTAATCATTAATATAATACATCGTCGCATGTAGACCGTCTGTGATAAATGATTATGGGGGACTAATCTTCACTAGTTAGAGAAAGAGGGGGATAAACATTGAGGAAAAGGGTTAATCTAGAGAGCTTAAGCCAAAAATGAATATTATATTAATATTCCTTAAAATATAAAGTATGGATAATTATTTTATCCTAAGTTCTAAGGATGGGGACAAGTGGACCAAAGTAGCTCTCAACATGACAAGTGTCAAGTTGGGAAAATGCATACATATAGCTTGGACTTAGTGCATTTGGGGGGGATGTCATTCATTCCATCATCATTCACTCATTCATTCAGTTGTCCTTCGTACTTTCATGTACCTACATCCATACTTGTACCCATATTTGTACCTATACATGTATCTGTACCTGGTTAGCTAGGGAATTGGACTGAAGAAGTAGGTTGTTAGGACCAGGTGACCTTGAAGAGGCAAGTTGTCAGGCCTGTGAGAAATTTCTCTTTAGGTGAGAGAATTACTGGGAATTGATTCTCAAAGGTGCTAAACTGCAACTACAAGGCTTTGATACTTCCTATCCGGCATATTGTTGAAACCATGGAAGGGAAGTGGGGCATCCAAGGGACTGTTGAGCAGAGAAGGGTCACACTTTCTGGGGTGGGACATGCATGTGGGGAATGAGGGACTTGAGGTTGTTTGTTTGATTTGGCACATGTGATGAAGTCTTTTCTGTTGTCTAAGATATGTCAGCTTAGTTAGGAATCCTTTTACCTGGGTGAAGTTTAGCCCCATCTATGGGGTGACCCACTACTGAGAGTGATGAGGAGTGTGGTCTAAGGCTGGGAGGTTTGTGGAAGGTTTGCACATAGTTGGTGATATTTTTACCAAGATAAGTGTCAATTGTTTGTTAAATTACATGCTCCATTATTATTTATGTGTTTATTTTTATGGTTTTTTCCTTTGTATGGTTTATATATGTCTTTATATTTATGGTTATTTCCTATCTATGTTGCATGTATATGTTTACATTTATTTCCATATGAATCTGTGCATTTACAGAATGTATTTTTCTATTTTAAGTTTTATATATAAAGTTCTGCATGAGTTTCTGTGTGTATATGTCTTAATTTGCATACAGTTCGAAAATGTTTACGTGGCATAGCCCAGTTGAATGCTGGGGATGGATTTTCGGTGGAATGACCCGACCTGGGTGGCTAGGTATGTTACAATATGGTATCAAAGTTCTAGTTTTCAACACTGAGCCTGGATGCATCGAGAAAGTTGAGTTGAAACGAAATTTCATAGAGGATTGATTTCTAAGTGGCCAAATTTCAAGTTACTGAGCATCCATGGTAAAAATTAGAAGCAATTGTGTGGAATTGGGAAAAGGCCCCAATTTATGTTGTTAAATTCATCGAAAAATTGAGAAATTTGGCCAAGTAGTGAGATATTCTTAATTTAATATATGTTCTAGCGAATTTAGACATGGAATTGGTCGAATTTGAAGTTACAGGGAAGCCATGACAGATGGAGCGAGATTTTTTTATTAAAATTCTGAATTTGTGAATTGAGTTTGGGAAAAAATCATTCCAAGAATGTTAACCAACATTGCTTTATTGTTGTAGAAATTGAATTGGTGTTATTAGGGTGAAATTGAATAAATTTCATAGTTGTAGAATGTCTATGGCGAAAATTGGGAAAAAGTTAGGAAAAAGCCCCAATTTCTCTAGCGGAATTCACGAGATCTTGATGCACATAAAAATGAATGTGTGCAGGTGAGAGCACTAAAAATGCATGATGCGTAGTGAAAAGCTTGCCATATGCAGAAAAATATTGGCGATGCACAGTGCAAAGAGGCATTGCATGGAAAATATTGGTGTGTGGGTGTGCGCACTTAAAATTTGGCATTGGGCAGTGCAGAGTGGTAATGCACGGAAAATATTGGCACACATGTGTGCACACTTAGTTTTGGCACTGCAGGATGCAGTGTAGTAATGCGTGGAAAATTTTGGTGTGCAGGTGTGCACACAAAATTTATCATTGCGTGGTGCGGATTGAGTGGCACATGCATAATACTAGCGCGCACGATGTGAGCACACATAATAATGGCGTGTGTGGTGTGCACAGTATTGATAGAGCGTAGAGGAGTTTTGTTGGTTTGCGTGCAATGTGGGTATATGTTGTCGCGCGACAATTTAATGAAGGGTGCGCGTGGAGTTCTCGTCTGCGGTGGGGGTGTACTAAATTTCGACATGGTTCAATTCACTGATTACAATGCATGCATACTATTAGTGCGAGACAAAAAAAAAATTGTGCGCAACAAGTATTATTACAAGAACCAAAATTGTGCATGGTGGATATTGGAGTGTGACACAAAAGTAGTGTGCACCAGTTATTGGTGCGACAAAGAAGTGATCCACATCAGTTATAGGTGCACGAAGCATGTGCTACCTTATAGTGTTGTTGAGCATGATAAATATCTGTGTACAGGTTCAAATTTATGTGCACAAAGTCATTTGGATGGTCTACAACAGTAGAAAACCAGTGAATTACTGCGACATTTTATACTGTTTGAAGGTCATGTTTTTGTAGCGCATTTTTGAGCCCCTAAACATCATTTTTAGCTACTAAAAAACCCCGAGAACAGAGTGTACGAAAGTACCAAGGTACACTTTGTCTCTGCAGATCAAATGAAAGAGTTCAGAGAGAGATTTCTAATGGTGTAAATCGTTCGTCAAACGAAGCTTTTATGAGGAAGTTACAGGACAAATAGTGGAGGGTAAATTTTAAGACCCAACTAACTTCGAAGGGCCATAACTTTCTAGTCTAGAATTATATTGAGGCATAGAAGAAGTTTATCGAAATATATTGAACCATAGAAGACATTCCTAGATCTGAATTAAATTTTGGGGCATGCTAAAAATGTTTAAGATGGAAAATAAGGTACCTGTAACATTCCAGATCAAAAACACTAATTGGCGTAGAACTTCAATAGGCTGTACCTAGCAGCCCGAAACATAGAAAGAGGTGAAACTTGGATAGACTATCCAAAATATGTACATTAATAAACCCAATTGAGCGCCTACTAAAAATATAATGGAGTAGGTGCATAAATGCATAATTACAATGCAAAATTGCACCAAGTTGAAGAGTGAACAAACAAATTAAGGGAAAATTTTCAAATACCATAACTTTTTGCTCAACACTCAAAATTTAGCATGGAATTTGTTAGCACCACCATTTTTCTTTTCAATTAGAGTCAATTTTAGTTGAGTTATGGCCCATGTGTCAAAACATTTGAGGTTAGGTATGTAACAACAAAGGGGTCGAAGTCAGCAGGTGGTCAGTGGGCCCTCCACGTTGGGAAGGGATGTCAGAGTCCAAACATGCATAAATTGGTACGAGTATGTTCCCAAAGAGTCGAGTCCTATCAAAAAGGGAGCATCTACATGCCCCAGTTCTAGGCAATTTGTTAATAACAAGTCACATCGGCAAGTGTTGTAAGCATTATCGGCTCATTATGAAGGTTGGAAGAATGAAAAATCATGACGTTCGTATCATGTATGTTCTGCAACTCTTATCAGTTGTAGTCTACATGCGTAGATGTGTTATGGAAAATCTGCAATTCATTTGGAAATATCCATTCGCCATGAATTTAGTGCTCCTTGGCACGTTTCTTCCTCCCGCGTGCTCTGTTCTAAATTCCAGATGCTCTACATGCATTCTATTTGCAAATAAGGTTTATGCATTGTTTGTAATCTCTTCTCGCAAGCCCGGGGTGATCAAATTCTCTGTCTTGGGCCTTTTCCAGATCCACCGTGCACAAGACAAGTATGGTTGCACCATGGAAACTTGCAAAAACATAAGAAAGGGCGCATAAAGTGGAAAAAGTTCCAAGCTTGAGCCCCGAAGTGACTGGGATTCATTCTCACTCACAACAAGCACCCCTAAGGATCCAAAGGGAGTTTTACCTTTTCCCGCGGAAGCAAGGATATCACACCGCTCAGAGCCTAGAGTGGAAGAAGTTGCGCAAGAAGGAAAGAAGTTGGAAGCCTTATCTCCCCAACAAAATATACCCCAGAGAAGGGTCAGGAGAAGGAAGAACAAGGAAGATGGGAAAATCCAGGTCCCAAAGAAGCTGCGTGCAAAATCGGTTGTCGGAAAATTACTTATGCGTGTTATTCGGCTAGAGCCTATTGAATTTACAAGATGAGGAAGCTGGAGCAGAACAAGGAGGACATATGCCACGAGCACTAATGTTCTAGAGCCATCTCAGTAGCTGAAGCATGCGCAACTCACTATCACCGAACTTTACCAGGAAAACAAGGAACTGAGACAATAGTTAGAAGCAAAGACCCTTGAAGTGTCAGCATCATAATTCTATGAAGGAAACATGACATGGCTCAAAGGAAAACTCAGAGAGGCACAAAATACAATCGTACAACTGCACGAAACACAACGACTGTCAGAAGAAACGAATGTCAAGCATTTCAAAGAATTTGAAGAAACCGAAGAGAGAGTTTGCGCAACTCATACCATCATGTAGAAGAAGCATGATTATCTGAGTTCTTTCTTGTATCATCAAGCGGAGCACATTTCTTGACAATTTTGAAGGAGGCATCTCCCTTAAACCATTTTTTTGTTTTGATAACAGTCAGCAACCACTCGTCGTGCACGCACCCTAGCAAAGAAGCACTCGGCAGAAACCAAGGTTGTTACAGTAGATGGAAGGATCTTGTGAATAATTGATCATTCAGATACCTTGTCAAAGGAAGGCTTTGACACATCACTCTCCCCATGCTGAGACCTTACTGATAACTAAATCCCCATTGTGGAATACAATAGTCATGATGCGAGCCGCCCAAGTGGCACCCTTGCCTATATATTTTATCTTTTCAATGTAAGCTAGGTTGGTTGGCAAGATTAGTATAGACAACGTCTATTGAATGTAATTTGTGTTAGATTGAAACTTAATGCAAAAGTCTTGTAGATTTGATGAAAAGATTCTAATTGTAGCAGTTCGATGTATTGTTTCCTTTCTTTGTGTATGTGCTACATGTTTTCTTTATTCATATCTTTTTTTGTCTGAATCAGAATGAATTTTTGAACCTGAGATTCGCCGCACAAAACCCCTTGTTTAGGCGATTTAGACAAAATGTATTTCCTCTAAAGTTAACTCTGAATTTGTCCTCAGCGGTTCTCTGAGTTTCTTCCTGTGTTTTCTCCTCGCTACACACAATGATTTGAAACTAAAGACTGTTGCTCGCTTAGCCTTTATCCTCTCAACTTTAGTCACTGATTCATTTGTTTCTATCATTTTCTTGAATCGACTCCATAGCCCGAGGTCTTTCTATCTTACCCCAATGAAACCAACACTTATTATGAAAAGGTGTTAAATCTAGCCAACAACTTTAAATCCATATTCCGCGTTGAGACAATGTCTCCCAAGAGAGCCCTCTCTAGATCTGAAAGACTAGTTTTGGGTCTCAAAGTTGGTTGAAAAGTTACCTATGTTGTCTGTTTATTAGCCAAACAGATTTACAGAGTGCTAACAGAAAAAGGCGTTGGAAAGGTCTTGGAAAATAGAATATAATTATTCACCCATAAAATTGATCTGGGTATTCAATTTTCAAGAAATCATAAGAAATAATTTTGATGCATTATTGAACAAGAATGGTTCATATTTTCATGAAATTGTTGAAACAATTATCTTGACAAAGTTCTGTTGGCTGTACATTTTGTAGATTTAAGAACAAATAGATCATATAAGGATCAACACAGAGTGCAGAGAAATGGAATATGCATAGGGGTCCTATAGCTAGAAAGATGAGATCAGAGGGATGGATGTCCATATGGGCATTTAAGGAATAAACTCCAATGGACATGGAGAAGGAAGGGATGAAAACATGAATATGGTAGAGACCATTAAAAATTTGCAAAAGGATGGCCAAATCCATAAAGTTGATAATGAAATCCTTATGATATTCGAGGAACAATAGGA
>ML838093.1:55439-73284 GCA_009831015.1 Picea engelmannii | reverse complement strand
ATGAGTGAACTAGGTTAGGTAATAATTATCAAATTTCTTTGAGAGGGAGAATGTTTAAGCTAAGCTATGGTTTTGATCATCACTTGCAAACATAGAGACTAGGGTCGTTTTCTTCCTCTTTGGGAAAATTGAGTCAATGCAACTCCTATCAAGGAGGCTAAATGCAAGACAATATTGAAGGTTTGAAGGCCTAGGATTATCCCCTCAAAAACCTAGGTCTAAAACTTCTAGGGAAGAAATCCTAGGGTTTATCCTCTCATAAACCTAGGTGTCGTCCCACTTCTTTTCTAGCATCTAGCGAGGACAATGGATGGAAATGTGATGGAAATAGGATAACCGTAAAGTTTATCTTCTCATAAACCCTAGATTTTAACCTCAAAGAGAAGGTTAGGGGGATTTCCTCTTACGATCCCTAACCCTATCCTTGTATTCTTCAACAAAAGTTAAGGTAGATGCAACAAGGGAAGGTGATAAGCACTCTTAATCCTTCCTCAGGGTTTCACATTTTATTCAAGGAAAACAATGATAACATGCAACTATTACCTCTCTAATAGAGAAATCACCAAAATATGCCGAGAAATAACACTTAAACATGTTTGAATTACTTACTAGTCAAGTCACTATCATGAGGAAACCCTAGTTTCATGAAGAATCCACCAAAACAAGAGAAAATCATCCACCAAAATAGTGTGCACAAGAGCTCCATAGAAAAATTAGAGAAAGATACGACAATTAGTAATGATGAATCACAAGTCTGAGTTATGTCTTTGACTTGAGGTAACGCTAGCCTCTTTATATGAGGTAATCCTAATGCTATATCCTCTCAAATCCCTACAAAATGCAAGTAATACATGATACAAGTGAGATAGGTCTAGGTTGACCCCTCAAATAGCCTCAAACAATGAATAATCATGCTAATACACCATAATAATGTTCTCATAGGTCACACGTGTGGCGACATCATGCTCGAAGAGGGTGTGTGAAGCCTCCAAAGGCCATGTCTCATCATCTAAGAGGTGCAAGCAAGGTGGAGGCTGTGTCTCCTTGTCAAGGGTCATGACACATCATCAAGCCATAAAATGGTACCCCAATTGAAAGCAAGCTCATAATCATCAAGCAAACCCTAGTGCATGACATAATCATTAGGGAACCCAATGTCCAAGATGGAAAGGCCAATGTTCAGGGTGGAATGATCATGCATTGCCTCTTTCAGTAGTGTTTAAGCATAACCAAGTGAAACAACCTCCATCAAATGTTGAATAAGGTGTGGGGTGCATTGTCCAAGGTGTGGGATTTTTGTCCATCTTCCTGCCATCATGATCATATCTATCAAATGAGAGCTCATCTCTCCATCATCCAGGGTTTAGGATGTGTGAGAAGATGTATCTATAGGGGCTGAATCATCATGTGACCCAATGCTTTATAACACACGTCGTATCCTATATAAAGTGCACAACACCCTAGGTGAAAACATAAAGAAATCCTCCAAAGACCATGTTAGGTGCACATAAGTGAGTCAAAATCATGGAATCAAGTAAAACCAACAATCTTAAGGGGTAGTGGTCTTAAGAATCATACAAAGTAAGCCATCAAATAATACAAAATCCAAATGAACAATTCTCATTAGGTATCCCTTCAAATTTTACATAATCTCAAGACTTTAGGCAATTTGGCAAGTTTAGGTATGGGAGGATCATCAAAGGAACATATTAGGTGTGCTAGTACCCAAGTAGAGAGATATTTTCCATAATAACCCATCAAAGATATGTAACGAATGTGAGGTGGTCACGGGGTTTACTTATAGGAATGGGGTCATTAACTTGCAAGACAACGTATGGGCTCACCTCCATGAGTGCCTTTGTAGAGGGTGCACTTGGCGATTGAGTCACCCTTTACTTATCTCTTTTTACATTCCAAACCCCTTATTTTCCTTTTTATTTATTTGATTTGATTTGTGAGTCCCTTTAAAAAGGTTTCAATCATATCACTTCCTTTGATTTTTGTTTGGGATATATTCAAGTCCTTTTTTATTGATAAATGTGTTTATCTGCATTAGGACTAGGGGCAATCGCCATTAATGAGGGTTAGAGCTCAATTATGGACCATGGATTTTAACTATCCTCATTATCCTATTTCTTTATTTTTATCAGCCAACTGCAATCTACTTTTGGGCCTTTAGCCCCTTCTTCTCATAAGAGAATGAGGTACATGCCTTTTTGGTGTACATGTAACCACATTATCCAAAAGGTGGAAGAATGGAAATATCAAGGATGGAAAAGTGGTAAGTATGATTGGGAATGGTACACTACACATTTCAAGAAACCAACAACAATATCCCTTTTCCCTAGGAGTGACAACACAAGACTAAGGTTCCTAAGATGGCCATCAAGGTAAAACAAGGAAAAAACCATAACTTCTATGCCCATGAATCATTATCCAACTTCAACCTATGATCATTACTCAAATTCCCAATGTATTAAATGACACTTCATATGAAACATGAACTAATGTACATTATAATATGTCGGAACACCATCTCCTAATGAGCCTTGTTGATTGAGTGTGATTAGCCATGCTGGTGAGGAAGAGGCATCTAAGGGGGTTGTTGGGCTTCTCTTTGTGCATATGATGATGACGATAATCGTTTGGATCAATGTATTCATTACAATCCATGAGACACGATATCCTCTAGTTACCCCTAAGTGAGAGGGGGTAACAATGCTAAAGGACCATATCAGAGAAGCATTCTTAGAACAAAAATTATGATTGGAGGTAAGTTTTGTACATTAGTAGTTGATGGTGGTAGTACATCAAATATTGTTTCAAATGAGGTTATATAGAAGTTGAAATTGAGTTGTGTACCTCATTTGAACCCATATAAAGTGTCATGGTCATTGAAAGGGAAAAGGGTAATTGTCCAAGAACAATATGAGGTTGATTTTCACATTGGTGGTTGTTATCACCCAATCCAGCACTCGTGCAAATCCTTCACAAGATGCTAAACTAGTGTAACATATGGAAGTAATTGCCACTGTCACCTAAGAAAGTACTTCTCTCATTTTAGTGATGGACAAGAATCCAACACGAGGGAGGCTTCCCTAGCAACCTCAAGGGATCCTATAGCAAGCTAGAGGCAAGTCTACGACCCCCTATCTTGGATGCTTGATTAACTAGGTATAGGGAAAATTTAAGATGAGTCAGGGAAAGCAAGTTGATTGTGTGTGTGTGAAGAGTGATGTTTAAGACAATTAATGCTTGAAAGGTAAATTAAATGCCCCAAAACTCTAGCCAAAAGAAAAGAGATAAAGGTTGATACACTAGCTATCAAAGCGAAAACGATTGTTGCAATAAAGTTTGAGAAATAGATAATATACTTCAACAATAGTAAGTTTATAGCAACAATAGTAAATTAGTCCTAAATTAACAAGATTGCAATGGAAAATATGCCAAATGTTAAGTAAAATACTTATTAAACCATAATCTAATGATCACTCAAAGGAAAGAGCATTAAACTATGCTAATTAGATGCAATACATTGAACCCTAATGGCTGAAAATGTAATTAATGCAGAAAATGGTGACATTATATGAAAATCTAAGCTAATATGCAAGACATTAGGCTAGAATTTTATGGAGAATGCAATGCAATGCAAACCTTAATCTAACACCTAGTGGTTTGAGAGAGAGAAGCTAAACTAAGGCCCGTGATCACTTGTAGCAAGAGAAAGATTAGTGCCTTCTTTAAGTCCTTGGGCATATGGAGTCAATGCAACAAATTGAAAAGATGATAAGAGCAAAGGAAGACTTGAAGATTAAACCCTAGTATTATCCAATCATAATCTTAGGTCAAACCTTCTAGGAAAACAAACCCTAGAGTTTATCCCCTCATAAACTCTAGGTGTTTTCCTACTCCCAGAGTGTCTAGCACAAGATCAAGTGGAACTAGGTCAAAACCTAGAGTTTATCCCCTCATAAACCCTATATTTCAACCTCAAAGAAAAGGTTAGGGGGATTTCCACTCACAATCCCTAATCTTTACCTTATATGCTTCAACAAAATTAAGATGGATAAAACAAGGGAAGGGGATGACAAATTACAATCCTTCCCTAGGGTTTCTAGCAAAAATTATCTAAGGAAATAAGATATCATGCAACTTATCATCATTTATATAGAGAATTCTCTTAAATACCATGAACAAAACATAAAAACTTGGAAAATAACACTTACTATACCAAGTTGATATGCATGAGGAAACCCTAGTTTCATGAAACATCCACTAAAACAAGAAAAACATCCACTAGATCAATCTTCCAAAGGTGTGCATAAGTAATCCATGATGAAGAGAGATAAAAGAAGACAAGTAATGATGTTTCTCCACAAGTGTGAGTTGTGTTTTGACAATGAAGGGAACTAGCCTTATATGAGGAAACCCCAGTTCTATAAACCCTCAAAGTCCCTAAAAACACAAAATATCCATGACATAAGTTGAATGGGTCATGGTCGACCCCAAAAGTAGCCTCAAATATAAAGATACAATGATAATACATAAAAATGTTCCCTCAAAAGGTGTCATGTGTGTTGAAAAGGTGCCAAAACAGGCCACATCCCTCCATGAAAAGGTGCAATCATCATCAAAGGTCACGTCTCATCACCACCAAATGAAAACTCATCATCAAGAAGGATGCTCCCATGCTAGACCGACTCATTAAGCATCAAGCATGAGATCACCATCATAAATTCAATGTCCAAGGGCTAGGGTGTGATGTCATAAGTGAAGAGGGATCCATAACCTATTCAAAGAGGTGTGACATCTTGTCCAAGTGCAACATAATCCAATAAAACCCTAATATGCTCAGGGGTGCTCTGTCTAGCCTGTGGGGATTTATGCCCTCTTGATGGCCCATTTGGCTATATTTGTGACATTTGTTCTCATTTGTTTAACATCTAAGGTCCAGGAGGTGTGGGGAGGTGCCCCAGGGTATGTACAATCATTAAAAGGTGCAAGGCTATGCATGAAGTGTGAAACATCCTAAAAAAAATGCTTAACGCCCTGTGTATCACCATGAAAAGGTCCTCCAAGAACCATGTCAAGAGTGCATAAAGATCAAACAAGGTCAACAAAATCAGGTGAGACCAACCATCACAAGATATCATAGTCATTAGGATCATACAAAGTAAGCCATTACTTAATACATAATCCATGTAAGAAATTAATCTTTTGAATCGGTTGGGATGGTTGAACTCCATAGCAACTCACCTTCCTTCATGATCCTGGATATTTTCATCGTTATGACTTATTAAAGAATTGTATTAAATGAGCATAAATTAAAGTGCACCATAAAGAAGGAAAACTCAATAAGGAGGAGACATAAGCATCAATCTGAACACAAAACTTGATAACAAAGTTCGTCCCTGATGGACTACGTCTTTGGGTCCTTCTCTCAAATGGGTAGGCATTTTTATTAACTCAACAAAATAATTTGGAAAAATACATAAGTATACCTCATTCGGGAAATAAGCTATAGAATCTTTGCTCAGATCAGAAAACAGACAACACCATTGAAGTCATGGCATCGAATTACCCAAAATGATTGCCTCCATGCCTCAATCTGACTCTGGCACTCTCAGGCCCATCAAAAATATCGTCTCGATTTGTGTTCTTGAAACTTGCATTAAATGGTTGTACTCTGCATTGATTTTTGTGCCTACCGTACCCTGGAGCCCCCTCGGAATTGGAAAAAAATCGGACTTAAAATCTTTTCCTTCGGCGGAGAAACCAATGGACGATCGGTAGGTCGATTGGTATTTCGGGCAATGTTAAAATTTAGGGTCTGGGAGGTCCGGGGTTCGAATCCCCTCCAACCCATTTTAGTCATTGGTTGTGATTTGAAAGCGCTGGCAGGGTCCGCTAGACCGGCTGACATAATTGGTGTCGGTCGGTCAGTACCCACCGTCGACTATACCACCCGCATATATATATGTGTGTGTGTGTGTGTGTGTGTGTATGTATATATCCACCATGAAATCTGACCGTCAGATCCGGGGTCGGCTGGTCAATTTTTTTGACCATAATTTGGATCCCAGCCCTTATTGGAAAAATTGTGGGTGCCATGTGGAGCCTTCCTATTGACTGCCCGATACACAGTCAGTTGCCCATGTGGCGCTGACGTCACCCTACCATGTGTCGTTGTCGTATAGGTCCACGTGTCATCTCTGTTTGGCCACCAAGTTTCTAAATCACACGCGACTACGTGGTGTGTTCGAAAGATGCCAAGTGTCAATCTGTCGTTGAGCCACGTGGCAACCCCTGGATGGTGCCACGTGGAAAATTTTTATTGGTTCATATGGCGCCCTAAAAATGCCAAATCTTCCTGACACGTGGCAGCCTATGGGGCAACCACGTGGCATGTTGACGTCAACATTACGTCTTGCTTACGTTTAGTCAACTGCTGACATTAGTAGTACAGATGTTGATGTGTCCCCTAGTTGACTTGACTTGGTTGACAAAAAATTGACTAGCCATAACTTCTTCATCTGGACTTCATTTGACGAATCGTTTACATCGTTGGAAATCTTGTGACACACTCTTCCCAATGATGTCAATTTTTCTGAGTTTTGAGGATTTTGATTTTTTTCCTTTTCTATCTACTGAGGCCATTCTAAGCTTCTCTAGGTACTTCTGAGAACTCTGAGTTATTCCTAGGCCTCCTTAGATCCTTTCAGATCACATCTTCCCACTGAGATCTTTTGGACCACCAAAAGACTTTATCAATCAACAGGTAAGTGAGGGAAGAGTTCCCTCACTTTGTCTTTCTCAATCCACTTTGCCTTGCTAGGATGTGTGCCCTTTAAGCCCACTCGAAGATAATTTACATCACCCCTGCATGAAGTCCTTGTTCTCTTGTTCAAGATGATATCTTCCTTCAGCTCATCCAAGTACTCAGGAGAAAACTCATCAACTGAATGTAGTGAAACTTCCTCACCCTGATCCATGATCATCGGAGGCTAAAAAAGTTTCAAGTTTTCTACGTTTACAACTGAGTATTTGTCTGCATATAAGGTGGAAGATCTAAAAGAAAATCATTGGCGTCTCTCTTCTCCAAAATGGTGAAGGGTCCATATCGGATAGGCTTGAGTTCCTTGCCTTCACCCTTCAACCGCTCCTTGTTCATGTGAAGCCATACTTGGTCTTCGACCTGGAACTGATGATCAACCATGTGCTTGTCATGTTGAACCTTATACTGTGCTTGACTTTTCTCCAACTGCTCCCTGACTGCTTGGTGCACTTGTTGGATCCTTTGAATGAACTTGCGGGCTTGTATTCATTTCTTTATTCATTTGAATCGACATCTTTCCCATACATCAAGTCCAAAGGGACCTTAGGAAAGTATCCAAAACATGTCTCAAACGATGAACATTGAGTGGAAGAATGTAAGGCTCGATTGTAAGCATGTTGAATATAGGGTATCTCGTCATCCCACAACTTGGGATGCTTGTTGCATTAACCTCAAAGCAAAAGTACCATTGTTTGGTTAACAACCTCTATCTGACCGTCGGTCTGTGGATGGAAATTCGTACTCCTCTTCAACTTGGTGTCCATCATTCTCCACAAACTTGTCCAAAACTCTCCATGGAATCGAGTATCTCGATCTGAGATAATGGATGTGGGCAACCCGAAGTGGACCCGGACATACTGAAAGAAGAGATTAGCAGTCTGCTCAGCAGTGACCTATTTTTTACATGGCATCAAGATACACATCTTGCTAAACATATCCAATACTACATACAAGTAGTCATGACCCCTTTTTGACATTGGTAAACCCCCTACAAAGTCCATGGAAATACTTTCCCACGGATGACACAGAATAGGAAGTGGTGAGTACAAACCCAATTTTTTATTAGTGGGCTTACAAGTAGAGCACATCACACACCCCTTTACATACTTGGTTACAATTTCTTGCATCTGAGGCCAGTAACAAAACCTTTGCAGATGAACCATGGTTTTTCCTACCCCAAAATGCACAAACACAAGAGAAGTGTGAGCTTCTTGTATTTCATGGATTCGTTCACTTTTAGGAATACATAGCTTTCCAAGATGGTAGAGTAAGTTCCCTTGCAGACAATAGTTCTCCACCTGTGCACCATGAGTTATCTTCGCAAATACATCTTTAAAATCTTCATCAACATCATATTGTTCAACATAGCTATCATGAGATAAAGAAGCATTCTTCAAAACAATAGAAGAAGGAGTAGGAGGTCTAGAAAGCATATCAACTACTTTCTTACTTGTACCCTTTTTATACTTGATTACCAAATGGAGTTGTTGAATAAAACCCATCCACCTGTAATGTCAAGATTGTTGCAGCTTTGTTTGTTCTTGGAGATACTGTAAGGGCTTGTGATCTGTATGTATGATTGTTTCCTTCCCTAACAAGTAATTCTTCCATTTTTTCACACTTTGAACTAATGCATACAAATATTTATCATATGTGGGATAGTTAACAACATCTTGGTTAAAAGTTTCAAAGTGGTAACAGATAGGCTTACGATATTATATCAATACTGCACCCATGACGTAACCGTTGGCATCAGTCTCGATCTCAAATGGTTGTTGAAGATTCGACAATGTTAATACTGGTGTTGTACTGATATTTTCCTTCAAGATGTCGAAGGCCTTTTGTTACTTTCCTCCCCACTGAAAAGTGTTCTTCACACTGGTCAAGGCATGCAAAGGAGCTGTAATAAATGAGAAGTTTTTGATGAATCTCCTCCAGTACTGAACTGCACCCAAGAAGCTTCGTACTTCGATAACAGTTGTGGGATTAGGCCAATTTACAATTACATTAATTTTGGAAGGATCAATTTTCAATTGTCCTCCTACAATATGACCTAAGTACACCAGTGTAGTCTTTACAAACTCACATTTGGACAATTTTACATAGAACTTTTCCCTTTGAAAATTATCCAACACTTGCTTTACATGTCGTACATGTTCATCCCAAGTCCCACTAAATATAAGAATGTCATATAAATACACAATTACAAAGTCATCTAAGAATGGCATGAATACATCATTCATTACACGCATGAAGGTTGTCCGGGCATTACAAAGCCCAAACGACATAACTAACCACTCAAATAGACCATGTTTGGTTTTAATGTTAGTTTTCCATGCATCATGTTCTGCAACCTTGATCTGATGGTAACCACTGCGCAAATCCAACTTAGTGAAATAAGCAACATTATTTAATTGATCAAGTAAATCATCTATATGAGGAAGAGGGTATCGAATTTTCACCGTGATTTTTTTTAAGGCTCAATAATCAACACACATTCTCCATGTGCCATCCTTCTTTGGCACCATCATAATCGGAGAACTGCAAGGAGATGAGTTGGGCCTAACGACCCCTCGATCCAACAAGTCTTGTACTTGTTTCTTGATCTCTGTCATTTCTATAACCGACATCCTGTACATGCCCACATTAGGAAGGGGAGAATCCTATTGAAGATGTATTTCATGTTGGATTTCCCTCTCAAGAGGTAATCCATATGGTTCTTGAAAGATCTAATCATAATTAGAAACAATATCAATTAATTCTTTCTTATGGGAAGGATCACATCCTTGGAAGGCGTCGGATATTCCAACATCCTTTTCTCTCACAACCATGAGTACACATCTTTTATTAGTGTTTATGAGTCTTTTCATTTGTCCTGCACTAACAAGTGTTGTGTTTACCTTCATGATGTGGGCTCTAACAATGTATTCCAATCCTCCTTTAGTAAGGTGATATTTGTTCTCACGATGAAAGAAGACTGGTTTTCTATCATAAAGATATGGACTCCCTAACACTATGCCACATATATCAAGTGAAACAACATCCAAATCAACTTCATCAACCAACTTTGAAGCAATAACAAATCTAACTCTACACTGCTTAGTGACATTAAGTTTTGCTTTGTCGCATACCCAACCCAGAGGATAAGGCTCTGGATGTGGTTTTGTTTCAAGGCCCATTTTTTTGACAAGTTTCTGAGATATTAAGTTAACTTGGGAACCTGGATCAAACAAAGTATCAATCTTAGTATGCTTAGATACAACCCTTATGTGAAATAATTCATTCTTCTTTCTTTCATCATCATGAAATTCATTAATGGAACTTGAACTAGCATGAAGGGAACCTGTACCTTGTACTCCAACTGTGGTGATCTTTTCCTCATCTTCTGAATCAGAACTAAGATCTTGTTGTACTGTAGCAACGGTCTTTGTCTTCCCCTTTCCACCGAACTGCTTTCATCTTTTCTCCGGATGCAGTTTCCAACACTGCTCATCGTCGTGACCATCCCTCGTGCAGCGAGTTTAAGATGGATTTTCTTCTCCCTTCTTTGTAGTGGCAATACCTTTGTCCTTTCTTTTAAACTTTCCTTTAAATTGATTGTGTGAGAACTTGGAAGACTTCTTTGTGGGATTTTATTGAACATTCTTTCCTCTGCATTCAAGGTGCATGGCTTGCACAAAACAATTGTCAAGGCTGGTGGGGTTAAATATCAATAAAGTGTGACGATGATAAATGTGAACTGCGCTAATATACTTCATTAAAGTTTCATATGAATCTAAAAGAATGTTTAGTGCAAGTGATTTCTTCCTAAATTCCTCTGTGAAACTTTGTACTGTTTGACCTTTACTTTGTCTTAAAGTTTGCCATTCCATCATTTCTTTATGTAAATAACCCAATGGATAAAATTGCTTCCTTATTTTTGATTTAAATTCTAACCACGAGGAAAGAAAATTACCACACTTACTTATGTCCCGGAGCTTGCTCTCCCACCATACGAGAGCAGTGTCTTCCAACCGAAGAGAGGTTAATTGGACTTTCACTTCCTCTTGATTAATATGTTGTACACAACAATATACTTCAACCTGTTGGATCCAATTATCTAGCTTTTCAGGATTAG
The DNA here is from genome assembly GCA_009831015.1 of Picea engelmannii. Lineage (NCBI taxonomy): Eukaryota > Viridiplantae > Streptophyta > Pinopsida > Pinales > Pinaceae > Picea > Picea engelmannii. The sequence goes on along the minus strand of ML838093.1, from coordinate 62,332 downwards.
CATCTCCATTAAACATAGGTAAAGCAAATTTTACATCAAGCTTTAATAATGGTTTCTTAAAAGAGGCTTTATGGTTAGCATTAGAATGTTGAGACTGATCAGAGGAAGAAGAGATAGAACTCGATGGTGAAGATGGAGGCTCATGAGGGTCTCCTCTAGCCCTTTGGTTCATTGAAGCTTTTTCTTCCCTTTCTTTTTCATCCTCTTCTCGTAGTCTCCATACATTCGCTCGACCATTTTCGACATCGATAGAAGACCATATGGGTTTTTTTCTCATTTTCATCACACTTGTCCTCTTTATACATTTTCTTCCTTCGAGATGCATGACCAGTATCTGGGTTGAAAGTCTTAAGTGCTCCTTTACCCTGCGTAAGCTTGGCCCTAGTAAGCATTCACACTCAACAATTCAAGTGAAAGATGACTGTTGTGATACCAACATGATCTGGGATCTTTTCATTGTTATGACTTATTAAAGAATTGTATTAAATGAGCATAAATTAAAGTGCACCATAAAGAAGGAAAACTTAATAATAAGGAGACATAAGCATCAATCTGAACACAAAACTTGATAAAGGAGTTCGTCCCTGATGGACTACATCTTCGGGTTCTGCTCTCAAATGGGTAGGCCTTTTTATTAACTCAACGAAAGAATTTGGAAAAATACATAAGTATACCTCATTTAGGAAATAAGCTGCAGAAGCTTTGCTCGGATCAGAAAAAAGACAACACCATTGAATTCGTGGCGTCAAATTACCCAAAAATGACTGTCTTCGCGCTTCAATCTAACTCTTGCTCTCTTAGGCCCATAAAAAATATCGTATCGATTTACGTGTCTGCAACCTGCATTAAATGGCTATACTTTGCATCAATTTTCGTGCCTTACGTACCCTGGAGCTCCCCTGGAAGTGGAAAACAGTGGAGCTTAAAATCTTTTCCTTATGTGGATAAACCAACAGACGACTGGTAGGTCGAATGGTATTTCGGGCAATGTTAAAATTTAGGGTCCAGGAGGTCCGGGGTTTGAATCCCCTCCGACCCATTTTAGTTGTTGGTTGTGATTTGAAAGTGATGGCAGGGTCCGCTGGACTGACCGTCGGAATTGGCGTCAGTCGGTCAGTACCCGACGTCGACTACACCACCCGCATATATATGTGTGTGTGTGTGTGTGTGTGTGTATCGACCATGAAATTTGGTCGTCAGATTCGGTTGGTCTGGCGGCCAGTTAAATTTTTTGACCATTCGGATCCCAACCCTTATTGGGAAAATTGTGGGTGTCACATGGTGCCTCCAGATTGGTCCACGTGGCGCCTTCTTATTAGTTGTCTGATACATAGTCAGTTGCCCATGTGGTGCTGACGTCACCCTGCCATGTGTTGTTGGTGTACAGGTCCACGCTTCATCTCTGTCTGGCCACCAAGTGTCCAAATCACATGCAACCACGTGGTGCGTCTGAAAGCTACCAAGTGTCAGTCTATCATTGAGCCACGTGGCGGCCCCTAGATGGTGCCATGTGACAAAATTTTATTGGTCCATTTGGTGCCCTGAAAATGCCAAATCCGCCTGACACGTGGCAGCCTATGGGGCTTCCATGTGGCATGATGATGTCAAAATTATATCTTGTTGATGTCAGCAGTATGGATGTTGATGTGTCCCCTGGTTCCCTTGACTTGGTTGACCAAACTTTGATTGGCCATAACTTCTTCATCTGGACTCCGTTTGACGAACCATTTGCACTGTTGGAAAGCTGGCGACGCGCTCTTCACAATGATGCCAATTTTGCTTAGTTTTGAGGACTTTGAATTTTTTTCCCTTTTCTATCTGTTGAGGCCATTCTGAGCTTCCTGAGGTATGCTTTTGAGAACTTTGAGTCATTCCTAGGCCTCCCTAGATCCTTTCATATCACTTCATATTTTGCATAAATCATTGGTCCTGAGATGGGAAAAGGGTGCTTTTTCTCTCTTCGTTTGGGTCTATACCATGTAGAGTTTGAGAGAGTGTGTTGAATTCCAAAGCATGACTATGGTGAATGTAAATGAGACCTAGGAGCATGGACATTATTAATAAATAAAGAGATTACATAATTGTGTGGTTATTTTTGCTAAGTGTTTCATTGTTGTTATGTGTATAAATATGTTATGTATACTTGTTATAGAACTATCTTACGTTGATGTGTGTGGGTTTGGAGATTTCGTTTGTTGTACATCTTTGTATTTTGATCTTGTGCATCTTTGTATGTTGAATCTTATTGCATTAATTTATATCTTTTTTTTTATCCAAAGAGTATGGTTTTTCATATTTTATTTTCCAAGCTTATCATTTGTTTATATATATATATATATTCATGGTTTATATGGATCTATCTTGATGATAATATAGTTTAAACTTTAAAGAGATGGAAAAATCATCCCATGTGGATTAGAACATGTGACCTCCAAAGAGGAAATCTGAAATACTTGTTCATAACAATTAGGTCCATATAATTATGCCCACACATTGATAACATAGAATGAACTTTCATTAAACCAACAATATTATATTAATATTAAGTAGGATTTTTATTTATTAAATGAAATTCCATCATTTCAATTATATTGTTCATACTTGTATTATATTAATAACACTAGTTGCATTATTTACATTTCATGTAAATCTTCACTCATTAATAACGCAACATTGTAAGGCATTAATAACACTACTTGCAATATTTTCTTTTTACTTAAATATCATTTTGGTATGTGGAATCTATTTCCTTATCCAAAATCTCCCTAAGGTATGCTAATCTTGGTTGATATGATATGTGTTAATGTAGATATTATTATTTGTGTCTAGTTTAACACTCAAAATGGTAAGGCATGAATAACACTCCTTGCAATATTTTTTCACCTAAATCTCATTGTGGTATGTGGAATTTATTTCCTTATCCAGAATCTCGCTAAAGTAAGTTAATTTATTTCCTTATCCTTAACCTTAAAAACCCTAGAGCTATTATATTTAAGGAAAATCAAGCCCTACATTTGGGATATGCTATGTGACTATCAAGCTAAAATAAGGAAGGTGAGAATGGTTCTTGAATGTTCATGCTATGGTGAATGAGTGGATTATTCTAATTATGCTTAGATGACATAATATTGAAAATGTGTTAGGAGGGTACATGATCATTCCTTGGATTTTAATTGCATGGAAAAACTTGGATCTATGTTGCATTGTATAAAGGAAAATTTATCTGGGCTTATAATGAAGAGATTCCAAGCTTGTATTGAGTTGTCTAGAGAAATTTTTATCTAGTCTTTGCCTTCAAAGACTAAAATATTGACTTATGTTGGTTAGTTTAATGCCAAACATTGCCATTACATACATGCATTGAAGGGATTGTTGTTGATATGGTCTAACAATGTGGAAAATTGACTACCATACCATGCACATTTAGACCAACAAGTCCTATATTTTGTTGTGGATAAGAAGGTATGTTACACACCCCCTCCTATCCCCCSCCCTCCCCCTACMMMAAAAAAATKGTTTTTTGAACCTCTTTTCCCCGCACCACAACATGTATACCTCTAGTTTAATTTTAAAACCCTTTCACCCTCTTAATAYCATCCAATATATTGAATTACCTTTTATCTATTTTTAACACCCCTAGTATGAACCCATGTGATATGATATTAGTTTTCCAGTGAATACCCCTATTCTTATTACGATCTAGTGATTGATAACCTTTTTGAAGGTTTGATATAATATTCTTACGAAATCTTTGGCCATGCATATTCATTTCCTCTTTCCACAAATTATTAGGCTAGAGAAAGTATGTTTTATTAAAGGCCACTTTATCTTGAATGATGTTGTTTCCATTTGAGAAGGTATGGAATGGGCCAGACGCCTGAGCCTGAAATCCCCTTCCATTAATCCTTACTTTGAGAAAGCTTATGATAGCGTGGAATTACCTTTCAATATAGCAATTTTGAGTTTTGGGTTTTGGTAAAATTTTCCTTTGAGCAATAGAGACTTTTTTTAGATGTGTATTCTTGTCTTTTTATAAATTGAGTCAAATTAGATAAGGTTGGATTAATCAATTCAATTAGACATGGATTCCCTCTAACATCGACATTGTACATTATGGAAACTGGGGCCCTAGGCTATATGCCTCACCATAGAACTTCACAAGGGGCTATTAACAACATATCCCTCATGGATCTTGTTACCCTCTCTGACCTAGGGGTAGCTAGAGGAGATAATGTACCATGGTCCACAATCAAGACAATGATCCTGATGATGATCAACATTTTACAGAGAGCAGCACAACATCCCCCCCCAGATGCCTCTTTCTTCATCAACACAACTCATCACACCCATAAACACAGTTCATTGGGATATGGCGGTATGACACATTGTAAGGCACATTAGTCCTTGTTTCATGTAAAGTGTCAATTTTAATACATTAGGAATTGGAGTAAGGATCACGGGTTGAAGTTGGAGAATGAATCATAAGCTCAAAAATTATGATTTTTTCCTTGTTTCACCTTGGTGGCCATCATTAGATATCCTAGTTCAGTGTTGTCATTCTCGGGGAACATGGGTACTATTGGGCTGCCTTGATAGGGGTAACATTCCATTTCCCCCCCATACTTAACACTTATCATCCTAGACTATGTCGTCGTGTACTAGACTTTGATAATTGTTTTACATGTATCCCAAAGGACCCGTGGTTCATCCTCCTATGAGAAGAAGGGATAGAATGACAAGGTTTATGCAGTTGCTATATAAAAATAAACAAAAAGAATGTTATAAAAGAAAGAAAGAAAAATGAGATAATAAATGGTCAACTTCAAAAGCTAGACCAACTTGAGCTCTACCCCCTATAATGGTAATAGTCGCTTGTCCTAATGCACTGAATGCATATCTACAAAAGGACTTTATCCTAGTAAGAAATTAAAGAAAGAATAAATGCTTGAAACTTGAAAGGAGAACTTGCAAAAGCAATAAATGAATATAAAAAGTCAACATTGATGTTTGTAACATCAAACAGGTACTTCCACGTTGGTTTTGTGTCTAACATGTGGAAGTCATCCTTAATACCTCTCAATCATAGATGATTTTAGGGGCTAAATTTGGAAAATGGGCTAATTTTCCATGGTTTTTCCCCAAAAAAGATTTGCCAATTTCCATTTTTACTAAAAACAATTCGCCCAAATTCCATAAAATAATTTTTTTTTACCTTGAAAATCGCCAAAATTTTATAGAAACTATATAAAATCCTTAGAAATTTGAATATTTTTACAAATCTTTCACCAAACATTTTACATTTTGCATATTAAGGACTATTAAGATTAGCCCAGGTTTCTACATTTTAATATAAATTTCCATCGTTAGAATCATCCCTGCTCTCAAGACTTAGGAGATTCACTTTAATAAAATGATTATTAAAGTGAATGCCTTTTTGTAATTAATGTGAGTTTACTTTAATTAAATTCCTAAATATTTGGAATTAGTAAATTAAATTAAATCCTATCCATTAGATCATAAAATGAAGGTGAGATCTAATCTTATCCATTGATCACTTTGGAGATCTAGGGTTTCAGATTTACGGTAAAGTAAAAATTATAAAAGGAAGCATAAGTGAGAGGAGGGGACACACACATAATGAGATAGTGAGATCTCATTGAATTGGGTGGAGAAGGACTTTCATCCAGGTGTGCAGGGGCAGGGACTGAGGAAAGGAGCAAAGGGGAAACAAAGGAAGTAGTAGTCAACAAGATCAAAGGATAGATCTTGAGGTGTGATAGGATATTCTTGTTTTTTTGTATTTTTCCTCGGGTGGGCCATTATCCCAGGATGGGAGCCTAGATTTTATATTAATAAAATCAACAAGGTATTAGTGTTCCCTTAGGCTTTTTCCAAGGAATTTTACGCAGAAAATTAAGTGTGCAAATTTGTATGGTTTCCTTATTGTGCTTTTGCTGATTTATTTAATTAGATCATTAAAACTCAGTCGTGATTTTATTCAATAAATTTGTTTAATGAGTTTATTACAACACGAGTTTACTTGGAAATAATCAATTAGGTGTTAGGTTGCTGAAATTTAACAGAAAGGGGTTTGGAATGCAAAAATTATTGAGGAAAGAGTATCTCGGGTAGCAAGGGCTTCCTCTACAAAGACACTTATAGAAATGGACTAAATATGGTGTCCTGCATGTTAATGATTCCATTGCCACGAAGTAAACCCAACACGCTTCAATATCACACTTACCATTAGATAGGTTTCTTGGGAAATATCCCTCTACTTGGGTGTCGACACACCTAATAGGGTCTTTTGATGGTCCTCCCATACCTAACTTTCCAAATTGCATAAATTCTTGAGCTAATGTGAAGTTTGAAAGGGATATCTAATGTGAAGTTTGAAGGGGATATCTAATGTGAATTGTTCATATGGCTTGTGTATTAAGAGATGGCTTACTTTGCATGATTCTAAGGACTATTTCCCCTTGTGATTGTTGGTCTTACTTAATTTTATGGCTTTGACTGACTTAGTTGACCTTGAGACACTTTGACATTATCTTTAGAGGATGGTTTTATGCTTGTGCCCAAGATTCCATACACCTTTCAGAGGATTTTTCATACCTGAGATAGAGCATCGGGTTCTTTGATGTTTTGACATGACTTGAGGTGTCGTTTCACACCTAATAGGCCTTATTGCAGATATGGCTTGATGGTAACTTAGAGGGAAGGAATCCCCACACCTTGGGAAGGACACCTCAGAGCATATTATGGTGTGGTTTGATGATGTTGCACTGGAGAGGTCATGGAGCCTTTCTCACCTATGATGTCATGCACTATCCATTTGGACATTCGACACATGAAGATGACATCTTTTTTGGATGAGGTTTGAGCCACCATAG
>ML838091.1:52019-66214 GCA_009831015.1 Picea engelmannii | reverse complement strand
AACCACTTGATTATCGGTCATTGATGAAACCGTTAACAAGTGCGAGGGAAATCACCATTGATGTCAATGACTCCCAAGGTACCCTAGTACAATCCATTGAGTGTGAATGAATGAGTTGAAGTTGAACATCCGATGGAATCTTTTGATCAGGGGTCAATGATGTAAACCCACCATCGAAAGCAAGGAAACCTGTCATTGAGGCATGCAAGCTCCAAGGTACCAAATAATTTCTAAGTCTTGATCCTGGATAATGAGCTGAAGTCGACGGAACAAAACTCGTCACAGGAGGGCCTTGATGTATCCCCCATCAATGACACAAAATGAATAACAGATTTTGAATATGAAACAAAGTATTATACAAATTGAACTAGACACAGGGAAGGCTGACACAGAAAGAATGGACAACTGCAGATGGCCAACTCAATATAGGTTTCAGATGGACTTCTCTTGAACATATGAACAACATGACCAATGATTTGGTAGCATTGACTCAAAGACGCCACAGGGAATGACCTTGTAGCAAGTCGAATGAGAGGCAAATGGATTTTCCAAACCGGCTTCAAATGATGAATAGGGGGTGGCATGTTCAAGAGCGACACTTACTGCCAATCAATATGAAGATGAAAACATATCTCTTTCCCAAATTTTCCCCCACCATTTCTGGCGAGTACCTCTTTATTTTTACGCAAGCTTGAGGAGGATAACATATGCTTGTTGATATAAGATCATCCTTCGGACGAGTCCCTCGGAGTATGTTTAACGAACCCTAAGAAGGAGTGGTTCAGTGCCATTACGGGTCTGTCAATGTTTGTTTAACGAGTCCAGAGATAGAAAACTCGAAGGTTTTGCATGATTATAGAGTTTGGAAAAACACTTAAAAGAGAACTCTCTCAGTTCCTTTTTCGTAAAATAGTCTAGATGAGACCAAAAAAGAGATAAATTATCATTCACCAGACGCTTACTTCAAATACTTTATCAAGCGTGAAAATAGCAAGGTCGCTCGGCTATATTTTCATGTTTAGAGAGTCTGAAAAGAGCTTAAAGAGGACTCCAGGGGGGTTCCTTTTTCGTATAACCTTGTTGAACCCGAAAAAGTGATAAAAGTATGCTCAATCGCGCTCTCATGTATTTTCGAGCGCAAGAACGGACAAAGACCATGCTCGAGGTTTTATACAAAAAACCATAAAAAACAATCAAAACACACTACGATAAAGAAAAAATATGTCTGCATCCCTGTATAGAAACCTCGAAGTTATTACGCCTGCAAAAGTTACACTCAAAATGACATTAGGGATTAGGGTCTAATAGATAAATAATCATAAAAAACCAAATGACATAGTAAAAGTAAATAAAAAGAAGTAAAAACTCTTTTACCATATCATTTTTACCTTTCCACTATTTGAGCTCCAAAAACCCCTCTTTTACCCTCAAAGTTCGGCATCAGATTGCAGGAGTTACAAGCATCCATTCAGCGATCTGTCAGTGACAGTGAGGTAGGCTCTTTGTCCTTAACACTTTCATGGTTTAATTTTGCAATTTCATTGGTTAAAATTTCATTTTTGGGTTGATTTTTGGAGCCCTACTTGCGTGCTGCCATTCTCGCAGGCAGGCTACACGGGACCTGCGAGAATGGGGCATTCTCGCAGGTGAGCCTAAGGCAGCCTGCGAGGTTCTCGCACTGTGCACACAAGGCACCTGCGAGAACCGCAAAGCTCAAAATGTTTTTAAAAATTTACCTAATGAACAAGAACCAAAACATGAAAAAAGTTGCTAATCTTCTTGTTATGTCTCTTATGCAGATAATTGGCCATCAAAATGGTGCTTGAATGGCACGAAAGGGAGCACGAAGAAGACAATGAAATTTTCGGAAATCATCCACCTACTATTGCTGCTTTGAGAAAATGTGGACTCTTGAAGTACTTTCGTATCCCGGGCATGAGGGCCCAAGTCAGGTATTTAGAGTACCTGGTGCGTATGTGGGACCCTGATCAACAGGTATTTCATGTGGGGGTCCACAAACTGTCCTTAGATATCGAGGACATTTACTTTTTGACTGGATTGTCATGGCGCGGCCACTATGTGAGCTTGACTGGTAGCAGAGGTGGTGGGCTGCAGATGAGTGAGTATTGTCATTTACACTGCATTCCCGAGGCTGAGAGAAAGAAAGGAAAAGTAGCTATTTGGGGGGTACGAGATTTGACCCTCCGTACTATCCTATTCACCATAGCTTGGATGGTTGGGAGTTCTGCTCCTCACATGGCGTTACAGAGTTACTTCCAGTATGTTATTGAGTGTACTGAACCTCGGGTGTTCAACTGGGTAGATGCTATGCTTTGTAGTATAAAAAAGTAATTGACCAAATGCAGATGAGGTGACCTGAAGCAATTCGGGTACGGATCTTTGTTAGTGTCCTTTTTCCTTGAAAGGGTTCCCTTACTAAGACTGTAGGTGGAGTGGAATATACCAGCTCCCAGGGATCCAAGGATGCTAAGATGGTGTCGGCTCATGGCCCGGCACGTAGCAGGACCGATCATCAAATATGATGATACTTTCTTTGACTGGCTTCAACCAAAGATGTTGATGGTTGACAACTATGCTTATGCTAGGTTGTATTTCCAAGGAGATTCGGACTTAGCACTGCCAGAGGATTCTCAGTGGGGGGACCTTGGTAAGAAGTACACACATTTTTTTCTTTTTAAATGTTTTGTGAATTTTTATCATATTCAAATGTTTTTGTTTTATATGTTTGTCCAAAGACTAATACAAAATCATTTTTTGATAACACAGATGTTGGACCTTACAAACCTCCTGGTACTTCTCCCATTTAGCGGCGAGGAGAGGTAGTGGTGGTGCCACAATATGCTAAGGATTATCAAGTGGTGGAACAAAATCTAGAAGGCCTGACCGTAGATATTCCAGACATGCCTTTGGAAAAGGTTCCATGACACGATCAGCGTCATACTGTAGGAGTATCAGCATCCATGAGTCGATTTCTCTGTAGGGTTGCTTGGGCAGTCATGTGTTACCGTGAACATCATCCATGACGTCACTTTGTAGAAGCTATGAGCTTCAGATTTTGACATTTTGGTCTTCGGACAAACTTTTTTGTAAAAAACTCTTTTGATCGTTATATATACAGACGACTTCTACCGATTTATCATGTGTCGTGTGAACATTGATGTGATTGATTTATAAATGATTCAAATGTCTGTCTAATACATAATTAGCCAATGCATCTGTTAATGTATTTAGACATATAAGAATATGTTGATATTCAATGTAATCAAAATAACGTTCCAAGAGGCGAATTCGCAAATACACCCGTAACAAAGTAGGACTCCGAATAGTGTAGACATTACTTAACTGTAGTACTACAAGCTTCGAATCAAGTCGCACAACCAAATGACGAAGTTTGAGCGAGATAGCATCAACCAATAATTCAATAACGGCGCTATACTCTGCAATGTTGTTGGTCGCACGGCCGAGGCACACACCTCGTAAGGAGACAAGTTTGTTTGTAGGGGTGTAAATTGCCCACGCAGCGGAAGCAAGGTTCTGAGTACTACGGCTAGCGCCATCGGTGAAGCCAATATAGGGTAGTGAAGACTCCGACATCTGGAAATCAAACACAACGTCACATAAGGGCAGAGACCAGATAACGACAAAAGAAAGCTATAGTAACACACAAAGAGTATGATACAATAAAAATACAAGTACTTGTGCATAGATGATTTTATGCATAGTACTTCTTCAAGTACAACCCATTCCTGGGTTCACTCAAAGGGATACCATCGTAATCTACCAACTCATAAGCTCCTTTTTCCAAAACTCATCGAACGATATAAGGACCTCACCACGTGGGTTCGAATTTCCCAGCACCTAACATATCTTGATCTTGTTCATAGAGAAGAACAAGATCACCTTTGGAGAAAACGTGAGGCTTGACATGCTTGTCGTATTGGGCCTTGACACGCTTTTTCTGAGCTTCTATGACTAGGGTGGCATCACGTCAAGTTTCGTCTAATCGCATAAGATACAATAGACGTTCTTCCTCAGCACAAGTGTTGGGTAGGAGTTCAACAACTAGTTTTAAAGAGGGTATCTCGCATTCAATAGGGAGAATGGATTCCACACCATAGACTAACCGAAAAGGTGTAAACCCATTAGCGAACTTGACGGATGTCCAGTACGCCCACAATGTCGAAAACAACATTGGGTACCAACTTGTTTTATGAATCCCTATCATTCGTCGAAGCATAGTTATGAGAACTTTGTTAATCGCTTCGACTTGTCCATTGGCTTGTGGATAATAGGGCGTTGAGTTATTATGGCAAATACCCAACTTTTCAGTAAGTTCAGACATCATAAAATTCCTAAAGTGGCTACCCTGATCCGAAATTCGTTGGTAGTTCTCAAGAGTGTGTTGCTCCAGAAAGAGGATAGAACGATCATGCCCATCGTCCCAAGGGGTGTCTTCCATGATGGACATGATCATCTCGTCAGTGAGAAAAATAACATGAAAAGGATCGGGAGACAACTCATCAAGAGAAGGGGTAGAAGATGTTGTCGATTGAATGACCTAATAGGCAGACTCAACCAAACTTAACGACATTTTGTCGCCGAAACGAAGATGATCGCCAGGGTCAAGGACTATATAAGGGTCATGAGACGCAGGAAGTTCATGAGGCGAAGTGGAGATCACGTTGATGGAAGCAACAGACGAGTGTGGACCATTGGGCGGTGGAATGGGGAAAGTACCCATTAACGAAGAGTCCTTTAAAAGGCCTACACCGACGTTCTCATAACCCGGTGGGGTTTTAGCAATAAACAGTACGTTTCCAGTATGGGTATCAGAATTGAAGAAGGAAAGTTGGTCAACGGTAACAACCTTTCCTTGATGAGGGAAACGTACTACACAGAAAAGTGTCGACGCAACGGTGTGCATGGAATCGATCCAGCTATGGCCAAGCAAAAGATTATAATCAAGGGGAGCGTCAAAGACTTCTACTTCAACTTGGACCATTTTGCCTTCTAATGTGATGGGAAATGAAGGAAGGACACCGTAGGGCTTAAAACCAGATCCATTGAAGGCTTTAAGAGTGTTCTGGGATTCATTCAAAGAAGGAGAGCCAATGGCTTTCCAACAAGCAAGAGACATAACACAAGTCAAGGCACCCTCGTCAATAACGGTTCGACAAACGTTTTTGTCGGAGACAACCACTTGGATTTGGAACGCGAGTTGAGGGGGTAACCTTGGAATGTGATCTTCCAAGTCAAAGATTATTAAATTCGTATCCATTGGGTCAATTCCACCAATAGCTTTCAACAGTGCCTCCCGTTGTGCAGGACAAGTTTGAAGGACTTCAAGGGCTGACATCTCAGAAGGTGCTTGGGCCAGATCTTCAATAATGTTGTAGTTCTGGGCCGCACGAGCATGAGGATTGAAAGCCGATTTCCAAACGACACCCTTTGGGGGGGGTCGCAAAACTGTGTCGAGGCTTGGCCGTTTGAGATGAAGAGGACTGTTGGTAGGTGGAGTCGTGGGAGAGGGTTGTACCAAAGAAGGGGGTAAATCGTCAACCTTCTCCTTAGAGGGAGAATAATCTTTGGCGCGAGTAGTGAGTGCAACATTGTTCTACTTAGAATCACCAGTACACATCAAAACATATGATGTGGTAGAAGATGAGGGTTGGTCATGGATGACCAACTGAGCCTGTTGTTGAGACGGGAAGGGTTGGGACAAGACAGCCAGTGCAGGTGGTTTTGGAGCTCCTTGAAGGAACTTAGTGACCTCGGCACGTCGTGGACAATCCTTTGTGTAGTGATCATCACCACAGATAAGACAAGGGTATCGTGGTTTGCACTTATCCCGATCGTCAACAGGGGTAGTTTTGGTTTTCTCTACTTGAGAATTATTTTTTCCCTCCTTGTTCTTGCCTCTCCCCTTTTTAGATTTGTTTTTACCGACTGGGGTAGATTGAACTGCATTTACCTCAGAAGTCTTGCCGGTGGGAGTGGTAGGAGACAGAGCATTTTGAACATTAGAAGAAGCAGATTTAGGGTGGGTGCTTGAAGCGGAATGTGATTGGGCTTGGGAAATACCAATCACACCGTCAGCTGCATGCGAGGCAACTAGAGTAGTTGAAGTGATGGAAGTATTAGGATGAGGTAAGTCAAGTAGTAAATCATAAAGTGTTCTCGTTTGTGAGTAAATGAGATCAAAATATTGAGCACGACTTATAGCCTGCTCTTTCGTGACTACGCCACCCATGGCAATGTCCTTACCAATTTCATTCACAAATTATTTTGTAAACCATTCGACCAGTAACTGATCGGGGAGCTCAAGTTTAATGAGACGTTGCCTCCTTCGCCACTCATGGATGTGATCAGATATATGAGTGCCTTTAGTCTGTTTGAAGGAAGTCAAAATTTCGGTCCCCGTATCATAACGGATCGGTAACTGGTAATACGTAAGGAAAACCATAGCTAGGGTGTTGAAATCAGAGAAGAAACCTCGTGGCAATTCAATATACCACTTCGCAGCAGAACCGATAAGGGTTCGTTGAAAAATATGTAAATGAATAGAGTCATCCATCAACGAGTTGGATGACCACCAGAGGTGAAAAGTCATAACATGATTGTTTGGGTCCTCTCCCACTTTGTCGTCGAATTTAGGAATGTCCGATGGAAGCTATCAATTAAGGAATGTCGTCGAATTTAGGAAAATCCATGACAAATCCATGGATTATCCAAAGTGGCAAGAAAGGGTAACTATCAATTCACTTGCGGGTACTAGTGGATTTGGGGAGGAAGCCCTGTCAGCAAACCAGTAGGACCATAAGCAATCTGCATATAATGTGAAGACCCAGGCATATTCGGTGGTGGCTGGAGAGGATAGTAGCTCATAAGATTATACCCCAGAACAGGGGCTGGAGTTTGAGCATTCGCCCCCCAAATGGGATTGAACGAACCTGGATAGGGTTGGCCCATACTAGGGGGTGTGACAGACGCAGCTGGAAACTGCTACCCCTCAGTCGTTTGAGAATGATTTTGTATCAACTGATTCCAATACTGGGCCAAGGATGGAGGAATGTGTTGCCCATAAGGTGGGGTTGGTCCTCCCAGCGAAGGTGGTGTTCCAATTGGAATTTGCCCACTAAGAGGGGGTTGTGTCATACCACCTTGGTGAAATTGTCCACCAACCGAAAACTGCTAATTTGGAGTGAAGGACAGAATAGCACCACTAGAATTAGGATTGCCAGTAGAGGATGAAGAAGGTCCTCCAAAAGGAAATTGAGGGAGTGTTGGGACAAAACTGGGAAGAAAATTCCCAGAAGAAGAAGGAGCACTAGGAGAGCCGAATGGAGTTTGCGCAGGAGTAGGAATGGAAGCATTCAACGCACGGTATCCAGGTGATAGTGTCAGAGTGACGTTGGGCATTTGCAGTGTGTTGATGGGAGCAAGAATAACCACAGTAAACCCATTTGGAACACTCGTAGTAGCTGTGAGATGGGCCATTTCGGCGGGGATGGTAAAGTGATAAGCGGTAGTCAACGGCACTGTCTCTGGACTAGAGATTTCAAAAATCACAGGTGGATTAATTTCAGAAATCACAGGTGAACCTGGACCAAAAAGGTCTCGTCGAAAAATGCCTGTAGACCAAAAAATATCTTGGCCTTCTATGCCTGGAAAGGGTCCAATTGGTGATCCAGAAGATGTAACAACTAATTCTTCAGAAGAATTCAGTCGCATAAACAGTGGCTCGGAATTAGGGTGAAGTCGAAAATCCTCTCGAGTATTAGTAATTCGAAAACGTTCTAGAGAGTCAGTTCATTCCACTTGTGGTGTAGTGACGACTGTGACTTCACTTTGCCAAGGAAAGCCCTCAGGTGTACTTGTAGAAAAGGGTTGAGAACCTTCCAAATGCTCTGGAGATAAACCCTGCATTCTACGTGAACGATGTGGAGGAGCTATTGTAAACGAGTGAAAAACTTCACGAAGAAAATCCTATGGTCAACTTCGAGAAACAAACAACACGCGCTAGTAAACAAAATCTAGGAAGCAACACCAAGCAAACAAGACCTTCTAATTTTGAAGCCACTGGTTGGTGATGAAATCCAACGTCACAACAACAAGACGAGAAGGGGCTAGGCTAGGGTGGAAAAGTTACGCTAACGACCTACTTAATGGACTTACACCCTGGTGCAAGCTCCCACACATAATCGTGGGTATACCCTCCAAGGAGCCCGAGTGAGTTTGGTCAATGTCAATTCCAAGTACCGTGAAGACTTTTCCCTCCACAGTCACCTCAGGTAAGAACCTAGAAATATAGGCCACTAAGGTCACCACCAATAATAATAAAGCCTGGGGGGACAGTCGACAGTCCAATCTACACACAAGGGAAGGGTATCTAGCCCGAAATCAACTCAAAAGGCTTCCACTCATCATTGTGGGTATACCTCTGAGTGATCCCTGTAATACGTGCAATCTCTACACTGATATCAACAAAGCAAGGTGAGTAACTTTGTCAATATCAATGCGACCTCGTGCTTGACCCTTGTGTAAGAAGGGATTCCTAGGACAAGATGTTGCAAATGGAATTTAACACTCCCTAACACAAGATATTATTGTGTGTTTTGTGCTTTTGGAGAGTGTATCTCTCTTCCTACTCCAAAGCGCTAACCTAGCTAAATGTTGGTGTAATAGAGCCTTAGAAAAGAGTTACTAGATAAATTTTATGATTACGCAGTGTTATTAAGAGTTGTTGTTTACTCAAAGGAAACGGAGGTGAAACTTATGTTGTATGACTTTGACCCAACAATGCATGGATGAGAATGAAATATATCACTTTTCATCAATGAATCCTATGTATGGTAGGGAAAGAGAAAGTTTTTTGGATCAACCGTGAACTACAAAGCAAAATTTCCTTTAAAATGCAAATGCAACAAATCACGCATCAGATAACAATTCTCTATTGCTTCTTTTTCAATAATTTCAACAATTTGATTTTCAATGTTTTTGAAGACGAAAAAGATTTTTTGAAAGAAAAACTTTTGTTCACTTTTCAAAAAGGACCCTCACTATGCCAATGAGAGTACAGAAAATCAAAAACCAATGAACAAGCAATGATAAAAAACCAATCTACTCTTTCAATGAAAACAAAAATAAAAATCAAACCAATATAGTCTTTTCAATTGCATAAGAAAAAATGATATTTCGAACAAAGCAAATGATAAAGACCAAGAAAACTCAAATTTCAACCGATCATCGGTCCTTAACTAATCAAAGACACTCAAATTCTGAAATCAAAGAGTATGGTTATGCCAAGAAAAGTCAAGAAACGAAAGTCAAGACAAGAGTGACAATAAGAGCCTTGAAATGCTAAGATTGTTCATGCACGCAAAAGAAGACAAGAAAGACATCAATCAATGGTCCAAGAAACTCTTATGAGGCACCTAGACTAATCTGGGCAGTTGAATATGCCAAAACTCAAATCCAAATTTTTGAAAAATTGAGTTCGCAGGCTGGCAATACTACACAGTGCGAGAATTAGGCATTCTTGCAGGTGGCCTTTGAGCAGGGTGCGAGAACCTTGCACTGAACCTAAAGGCAGAGTGCGAACTCTATAGATTCTCACAGGCTACAGTGAAGTGCAGTGCGAGAACCTATGAAACTAGTCAAATTTTTGGAAAATGAAGCAAAATTAGAAAAGGCCTCTGGACCTAGAGGGTCTATTAGGATATCCTGAAGACTCAGAGATTGATAGGAAAGGAGAAAAGTAAAACCAGAGCAAATGGCCACAGAAAAACACCAAAATCCACAAAGAAAATGGGATTGATCCCCAATGGAGTCGCCAATTTTGTTATCGGACTAATCGATAGGTGTGGACACTAACCGATCTCCCTAGATCCACCTATATCTAGAACAAAACAGGACAGGACATAACTCTTTCCCTAAGTTTTGACCATTGAATTGACTAGGAGGAAGGAACAAATAACGTACCTTATTATCACTTCCTAGGGTCTTTGTTGCTCCCGCTTCGCTCCAGTGCTCTCGTGAAGTCAAGACCAAGACAACAAAAACCAACCAAAGTGAAGATAGCTCAATATATTCAATTGTCAACCTATGTGTATGATCAAGGAATTACACAATAAAGTGGAAATAGCTTTATGGGAAAGGGACATGCCACTGTATTATATTAATGGAAAGTAAAGATTACAACCTGAGCCTTGATGTCGCAAAATTTCTTTTGATGGCTCTTGGCTCTGACACACACACTTTCTCTATCCTTGCATGAAGAAGATCAAATCCTCTTGATAGACTTATTAGAGTCTCCAAGCTGTTGTTCAATGCTAATTCCTTCACATAATTCTTTCACCAATTCTCCAATGAATCTTGCTTAACCTTTTCCATGAGAATTCCCTTAATATATAGGAGAGAATGAATTAGTTACTTGGATAAGAATGATCCCAAAATATCAGGGAATCTAGTACTAGGATAACCATTCGAATGCCAACCCATCCTTCTAGAAGATTCCCTTCTAGAAACATCGAGGGTAACAATAACTAGCTTATCTCTACAGGTCGAAGATATGAAGAAAGACAAAGAGAAAGATAAAAGGGAAGACATTTGACATCTGGTGTATCAGATGCAAGTCAGAAGGCCATGATAAGGAGCATTGTCCCCTATTCCATGAATACTTGGCATCTGGAGCTCCGAGCCCTTTGAAGCAAGTTACTCTACCTTGGTTCGAGATATGGAGAAATAGACATTGCCCTGTGAATTATATTACATGCAAAAATATGTTCAGATACCTACAAATATTTACTGTAGATTCTGTAAATATGTGAGGCGTGATGAGGAGGATTGTAGAGCTTACGATCTCTTGCATGAAAGGTAAAGAGATACCTATAAGATTCAAGGCAAAGTACAACAATAAGGAAATACTACGCATTATACATCCCTAGGAAGAGGAAATTTCAACCCTCGTAGTGGATTTAGAGGAAGAGGACGAGGAGGAGATATGGGCCGAGGTCGAGATCAGATCATTTGTTATAACTGCGCACAACCAAGTCACTTGGTAAGGGACTGCCAGAACCCTTATACCACTTGCAGTTACTGCAACTCGTTTGAACATGTCATAGAAGATTGTCCTGTGTTGTTATCCAAACTTTAGGAGAGACGAGGAGGAAACCAACAAGTACAACTGATCTCTGCAGAACCTCGCGGAGAGGATCCCAGATTCGTTGTTATCACTAGAGGAGGCACTACTACAAGAGAAGACAGAGTAACACCAGGAAAGACTACAGAACAATCAGGAGTCAGAAAAGCTGCAGAGAAGACACAAGAATTTGATCCAAAGAAAGAAAAATAGACATTTGAAGAAGTAAGAAAAGAATTTGGGAAAGATCAAACTTCTTCATCTAAAGCTCGACCATAAATAAGAGAATATGGAATGCCTCTGACATTTGATTAGTCTACTTCGCCCAGAGAAGGCAAAGAGGTAAGTAAGCTTATGGAATTCTTATGCACTTGCATTAATTTGATAAAGGATGAAAGTGTTGTACAAGAGCTACAAAATTTGATAAGCCAGTATGAGCTAGGAAAGGTAGACCCCTTACTGAGTAGAGTAGTACATGAAGTATCTAAAAAGAGAAGGACAAATAAGGAGCTACATCTAAATGCTCAGATTAGAGATTATGATATAGATTATGTGGTCCTCGACTTAGGTTTGGAGGTCAATGTTATGACGAAGCAAACTTGGGCACTAATGGGGAAACCTAAGTTGATATACTCCCCTGGAAAACTTAGCATGGCCAATCAACAAGCTGTGAGCCCCTTTGGAAGGCTATAACATGTCCCCGTGGACATCGACGGGGTCAGAATGTTTGTAGACTTTGAAGTAATTGAGATAGTTGATGATAGTTGTCCTTATTCCGCGCTGTTAGGAATTGATTGGGCTTTCAATAATTCTACTGTTGTTGACTTAAAGAAAAGAAGAATGACATTTTAAGGTGATGGCCTCTAGATCCTAATGAAGGTCGTAGATATACAGAGCCCATAAGAGAAGAGTACCGCACATATGAACTAGAGAATATATACAAATTGACCGCAAGACAACATGATTACATTAATCCTACAACAGATGGGAATTTGAGCTGGCGAAGTGACAACGCATGTTCATCAGACTCGGAAGAAGCACTAGAGAATTGGCAGAATAAGATATATGAATTTTCTATGTGGCGATGTGCTAGATTAACCAGAGAAGTTCATTGGATCGACACAACAGTAAGTAATCTGCCCACCTTTTAGGGTTTGAATCACTTAGAAACTTTCTTACTGGAATTTGAAGAAATTGTACCAGTACAATAGAGACTATTGGCACTGGATGAGGCCTTGAAAGCAAGTCCAGGAAGATGATGGAGAGCGCATAAGCATAACATCGCGAACAGGGTGCAATGTCGCACTTTGATAACAATGTGCTTCTCAAAGCAAGTAGAAGGCTGCGAAGTTAGATACACAGGTCAAAGTTGTCCGAAAGACCATGTGTGAAGTTGTGAGGAATCCTGGACCAACATTCCTCGGGAGCAGTGAGTGCATAAATTCATTAACACACTGGATACAACGCCTATCAACTAGTACCTTCAAGCAGAACTGCGCCTCATCGCTGCAGATTGGCAAGGCATGACCCATAATTTTGTAGCCACATTCTTATTTGAAAATCAATACCCTATGGTAGATCAAGATTTACAGGTTGTAAGACAAAAATTATTTCAGGAGGCACCTAACCTCCCCTTGGAACAAGATGAGGATGAATGGACTGCACTTCTTCAAAAACTACAAGGATGTTACAATATCAATGCCGATGAAGACGATGATCCTGGGAATGTGAACATCACAGAAATAGAAGGACAGAGAGATATAGAAGGACTAGAAGTCGAACTACCTTTTATTGGACAACCAATTAAAATCAAGAAAGTCAATATTGGGACAGAGCAAGCACCTAAACTAGCTAATGTGGGATATTATTGGGATGATGCCACTATTGACAAGATCACAAAATTACTGCATGAATATTAGGACTTGTTTCCAACCAAGTTCACTGATATGAAGGGCATGAAAGGACCTATGGGAGAAATGAAGATTCCCCTGAAACCAGATGCAATACCGGTCAAGCAGAGACCATACAGATTGAATCCCAAATATAAGGAGAAAGTTAAGATTGAACTAAACAGAATGTTGGAAGCGGGAATCATAGAGCCTGTTGAAGAGTCAGAATGGATTATCCCTATGGTGGTTCAAGACAAGAAAACATGAGAGATAAGAATTTTTGAAGACTTGAGAAAACTTAATGATGCATGCTTGCATGACCTATTCCCTACATCGTTCACTGATGAAGTGTTAGATAATGTGGGAGGACAGGAAGTCTACTCCTTCACCGATGGATTTTCAGGTTATCACCAGATCAAGATTGTCAAGGAAGATCACCCTAAGAACACATTTACAATAGAATGGGGATCCTACCAGTATACAGTGATGCCTTTTGGACTGAAGAATGCACCAGCCATCTTTTCTAGGGTGGTGGTCGAAGCATTCAAGGAGTTTTTACATAAATTTATGGAAGCCTATTTTGATGATTGGACTGTTTTTAGCTTGTTGCAAAATCATATTGAATGCTTAAGACTAATGTTGGATAAGTGCGGGCAATGTTAGATTTCTTTGAACCTGAAGAAATGCATTTTATTTTCACCCTTTGGAGTGTTGCTAGGTCATATTGTGTGTAAGAAGGGGTTGCTGGTAGACCCATCTAAGATTGTCATTATTGTTGATCTACCCCCCCTACTTCAGTCAGATAGTTGCGCACTGCACTGGGACATACTGGATACTACGGGAAGTTCATTAAGGGCTATGCACATATTACAACACCTATGGAGAAGCTCTTGAAGAAAGATTGTCAGTTTCAATGGACAGAAGAATGTCAACAGAGCTTCGACACACTAAAACATAAAATGGTTATTGCGCCTATTCTGGTTTTCCCAGATTGGAGTAAGGAATTTCATGTGCATGTTGATGCATCCTCTATTGCATTGGGAGCAGTGTTAGCACAACCAGGAGCAGGAGATATTGACCACCTGTTAGCCTTTGCTAGCAAAAAGCTTTCAACAACTGAGATAAACTACACCACCACTGAAAGA